>JARUPY010000589.1:0-222649 GCA_029817715.1 Melastoma dodecandrum | reverse complement strand
CAAGACTAAAGATCATCATATTAAAGAATTGTTGAAGAAAAGTTTGAATAGAAAGAAGATAAGAGAAAATCTTGGTATTGGCAGCAAATGAAGAGATTGTTGGGGAATTATATTTGCTGTTATGATTAGTTTAGATTTTATGCTTAGGAATCAATATCCTGAGAAATATTTAGGAAAATAGTTAGTTTTTATATTTTTAGGTTATAAATATATCATTTCTAATCGTTTTTCAAGAAATAAAATTTAGAATACAATATATGAAGGTTTTAAATGCCATCGTTTCCTAATCCTTTCGTATGTTCCGGAGATTTTTTGTGCTTAGCAAAATCAATCCCAAACTCGGTAGTTCATTCATTCATGATAGCCGAGTACTCCAATTTATGATGCTGGCCAGTGACAGTAAACTTTGGGTAAGACGTTGGTCCAGAGAAACCGGAGAAAATGGAAGACATATCCACTTACATTGACGTTGCCAATCACTCCTCTCGAGCTCATCTGCGGACATGGCCGTGTTTTCATGTCCCCACAAAGTTAAGATCCTTCGCAACCGGTACGTATTTTATTGCACCGCGGAATTTGTCGTGGTCGTCATCCGAGGATGGCAGTTGTCGACGACGCAAGAATAACATAACAAACGGTCAGTATCACATCCAGGCAGTTTTTTTCACTATTGGTGCAGCCACGAACGATCGTGCCTTATCGTTTTGCATGTTTCCCGTATCCCATGGATGTTGTGAGCACCCCTCTTCTGATCATGCTTAATTCATGGTAACACAAGCGACAGACCGGGGTGCGAATGGGCCTAATTTATTTGGGCCTAAGTTTAAGCCCATCCGAGTAACAGAACAATGGAGAAGAAATTAGGGCTAGGGGCAAAATTTTCCCCAATCATGAGAGATTGTCTTAATTGAATTTGGAACAACGCAATCCTTTTTGGGTTTGGTTTTGGGCGATGGGAAGTCCGCCGGAGATCAGCAAAGAGACAAGTGATCACGAAGCTTTAAGGACGACGGCGACTTCGACCGCCTCCGCCTCAAACGTCATCCGGAAGCTCAATGACAACCGTTAATGTCTGCGTCGGACTTTGATTCTAATGCCACAACATGTGCTCATGGTGATGATCTTTCATTTGTATGTTTCAACGTTTGGATTTGTTGACGTTGTGTGAGTTCTGGTGCCATTATTGCCTTCCGCACCAGCAATATGCCTGTCATTAGATTAGATCATTTTTGCACGTTCAGCTGTAGAAGGGACATTTATTAGATTAGATCATTTTTTGCACGTTTCTGCTGTTGATGACATTATAGTTTCTGCGAAAATCATGTGGATTTTTGGCAATTTGAACTCCGTCCGGGGATGCGGGTTTTGTAAAAGAAGGGTTGCAGTTAAGCGGATATAAATTGTTGAAGTGTGATTCGACGTATGTGTTTCAGGAAGAACTGCCGAAACAAGATTGGCTCAATTGTTAAAGTCAGTCGGCCGCAACTGAGTCGTCCGGGGGGGGTGCTGAGGAATATGAGGCCCAGACAAACTCTCAGAATGCCATACATGAAGATGTTGGGGTTAAGTCATTTTCAATTTTTTAGAACCCGCCCAACAGGCCAAAGAGATGCATCCTACTCTTCTTAGACTGACTTCTGTTTGATGATTTTTTTTGTTTTTTTGTTTTTTTTTTTTTTTTTTTTTTTTTTTTTGGGGTCCAGGGCACAAGTGATGGCGCTAATATCCGGATAATCTGTGGGAAATCTATAGAATCTGATGGATGGCATTGAAGAATGAGATTGTAGCGACCCCAGTCGGCATTCTGTATATGACAAGTTAAAGAACCCTAATGGCGAGGGCATCAAAGAGTCATCTCTTCCTGACAAAGGCTCGAGTCAGATGGTTCAGTGGACATGTCAGTTCATGTGCTGTTTTGAATGGTGAACGCTGACCTTGGCATCTCATGAAGAAGGGAGGGCACCGGGGGAGACAAATCGGAAGTCCATAGAGAAGGCTTCCCTCTGTGGCACTGGGGGCCATAGTGTTAGATCTGCCGGACCAACGATTGCTCCAGGCAAAGGTTCCCCTCTGAAGTTTACCGGTCGGATAAGTGTGGCCTCAATTTACATCAAAAGCACCTCCCCGTTTTTCTCCATCTCCTTTTGTAGGAGAGTGTGAAGGTCTCTTGGAATGTGTTGACGATGGAATCCTGATTTACCTCCGGGTTTTTAGTTGATAGCTCGTTACTTGAGATTGCTTATTAATGAACAATACTGCTCAACTAGGTCCTGTTGCCTGAATTGCTTATATTTATTTTTTGTTCGTTGGATTGTGCCTTCTTTTTGCATTTTCCTTTTGATCTTTATCTTCCTGTTATCATACTTTAAGGAATATGATCATTAGTTTCTGCAAATTCTGTGGTCAAAATGCCATCTCTGGATTTCTCCAAGGTATTCTGTTTACTCCCCAGAATCTCAAAGACTTTTCCGAGTTGGTTTTTGAAGCAGTTGATCTTTTCCGTGGTTCGCTGCCAGGATTACTGGCAATGCACATCAATGTGGGTATTTGTTTTATGTTAGAGTGGTGGTCGAAGCAGTGGCATGGGGATTCCTTGCACCTTATGGGTGGCGTCCGTTCGTTTTGATTGGCTATATGGTTGGCTTAGCATCAACTTAGTATGGATGCAGCCTCGGCTTTTCATTACGTTTATCATCTTAAGCATCATTATTAACAGTAGTTGTCTACTTAAAACTGAATCGATAAATCGGGCTCCTGACGGAGTATTTCAACATACCCCGGATGTCCGACTTCAGATATCCTTGAGTGTAGTTAGCTTGACCCTTTGAACCATACTCCAGTGAATGTTCACGGAGTATGTTTGCTTCTGGTTTTGCGTTTGAGAAGTACAGCATGGTGGGCTTCGACAGTGAGATAAAACACACAGGTGGGGGGCTTGACCGTGAACGGCATTATGTGGAGGTTGGATTGCCAGACAACTTGAGTGAAACCGTCCTAGTAACTGTCCTGGGAAGAACGAAGTAAAGGACGATGTGAGAATGAGGGATAGTTCAGTCTGTCCTTGGGGTAATTTTTGGCCACTTCCGAGCATGTTAATTGACCTGCCGAGACAAAACTGTGCTAACTTGCTGATCAGTGTAAACCGAGACCTGCAGATGTACGGGGGATGTACGTCGTCTGGAAGTGATATCATAAACCAGACCGGGGTCATTTGCATTGAGAGGATTCACGTGGCCTGAAGCCGATGGCATAAAAGACATCACGCAGGGCTGTAGGCTGCTCGTTCTACGATGGGGACTCCTTCTTCCAGGTTGAGTTGGGTTTGCTAGTTGGTCACTGTTGGCGCCGACTTGATAAGATGCAGGTGACCAGTCCATGTTGATAACTCCTCTTTAGCAAGAGCTTGTCGATGCCACTGAGATGAGGGCAGGGACATTGAGGTGCCGGAGCTGATTGTTTGAAAAAAGGTTAATTTCTGTCTTGGTGTCCATTGTTTAGAGGGACAATGGCCATCGCCGCCAATATACTGACTAGGGGCCAATGATGTCCGGTCTTCATGATTCCACGGACTTGCAGTGCTTGGCACCCCGAAGATAGAAAAAAGACGGGGGACAGCGGAATTGCTGTTTCGGATTCCCAATTTTAGGTACCGGTTTGAACAGGATTGTTGCGGTCGGTCGGGGTATAAACTGTTGGTGTTTATGTTAGGCTTTTATCTGCCACTCCAGCCGCTTGTGACAACACGTACCGCGGGAAGAACGTGAGGGTCAACTATGGTGCTGAAGCCTACTTCGATTCATCGATCATCAGGAATCATAGCTGCTCCTCCAGGCATCCTTAAACTTCTTGCCCTTTCTTCCTCAATTCTTCTGAAGACTCCTCGCATCAACACAGTACAACCTTGCCTTCCATGTTGCTCTCCCTCTCAGGGAACCTGGAGCCAGACAGAGCGAGGAGTTTGGGTTGCTGCTTCTCGCCAGCATAAAACCAGTAGGCAGATAGGTCGGTAGGAAGGTCTGGTTGAAATAATGTTTCGCCTTCGAACTGCCATCCCGTTTCCTAGTTTTGCAGTAGCCCCACACACGTTTCTGTCGATGGTGTGCTTGCTCCAGACTGTGAGAATCCATGGTGGTTCATTCCTCACGCTACTCTTGGAAGGGGCCGAATGTTTCCTGCTGAGCAGCTTTGGCAAATATGCCCTGCTGGACAGCAAGCGAACGTGCCTATAGCAATTGTGTCATTGAAGTAAGGCCCTCGAACGATTTGTCGTAGCCAACAGAGAGCGAGACCCAACATGCAACACCATCTTCTATTGCACAGCTGTCAAGACCCGCAAGTAATGTTGGCTTCTGGACAATGTTCTCCAAAAGCACACTTTGTGTAATTGCAAGGTGAGCCCTGGGTGGCCATCCCAAAGCCGCTGTTCCATGGGCGTTGCCTAATGCCACTCTGCTTCCCTGAAACGAATTACGCCTGCAGCTTGGTACTGGCTGTATGAGTTCCATGGCCATCTACATCAAGCGGCAGAGCAGCTGCCGTACTGTTTCCAGAAAGGTCGAACGATCGTGCGCCGATAATCTTGTTGTTGCACTCTTGTGGTTTAAAGTCGCACCTCCCTTTCCATTTCGCAGGTGGCGGGGGCATGTCATCACCACTAAATGAAGGGGTGACTGGGGAGCACTCCACCATCGAGTACCCCTATTATCATTCCCTCTCCCAGGTTGGAATCTATCCCAGATCCTTGCTGCTGCGGCAAGCCCAGGAACATAGGGCTGTGCGTGGTCAGCAACTTCAACACGTTTTCCTGCCTGGCAAACAAGACACCTCGCTTGGCTTGTAAGGTCGACGCTTCCTCTGAGGTCAATCTAGCAGCGAAACCGCTCATCAACATTCCGGTATGAGTGGAGCAGACTCCGCGGCTTCTCTTCATTTCCCTTGAGGGAAGCAGGAATAAAGGACCCATAGTATGACTCGAAATCCTCCAATTCAACAAGGGTATGGTCACTGGGAGCGGTGACATGGACAATAGTATGTTTGCCGGTTGTCGGCCGTTTGAACTCGTGAAGTACAGAGAGTTAACAGAAGAAGAATGAGGAGAGGGAGAGGTACAGGGGAAGAAGGCATATTGCTTTCATTGAAGATAGGGATGAGTTCGAGGAACCAGGGCTTGCTATTTATACGGGAAGCAACATGGGCGACCATGGTCTGCAACAAAGAAAGACGCCGACACAGAAATGACAAAATGCCGGTTGTGTTTTGCTCGGTCAGAACTGCTTACATTCTTAGATTCCGACTTTGTGTTTTTAGCGAACGGCCGGCGTTAAGTGAGGGTGAGGAATGGTTCAAAAGGGAGATGGAGATGACTTTATTCATAAAATTATTTTTTACTAAAATTTCCAGGATCTTAAATTGATGAAGTGAAGCGGGTAAGAACAAAACAAACTCAGATGGAATTTCCCTTTTATTAGTTGAATAGGATCGAGATGGGGCTCCTGACGGTGTACTTGCCGTAGCTCCATATCAGCGACCCCTCCGAGTACGGCTTCCCCAACAGCCTTGCCGGGGCTCCTGACAGAGTACTTGCCGTAGCTCCATATCAGCGACCCCTCCGAGTACGGCTTCCCCACAGCCTTGCGGGGCTCTTCCTAAACTCCACCATGTATGTCGCTGTATGTGTTGACTCGATGAAGCTCAACATGCTGGGGTAAACTGTGACATCCACGCCTTCAGGCGCGATGACCTTGTAAACGTAGGACGAGTTGGCAGGGCCGACATTTGTGCCGTCCTCGAGTAGTACTGCGGGGTGGAGCCCAACAGTATACTGAAAGACGGATAGTTCAGTTGCGATTCCGGTATGCCTGTCTTGTCCGAGCAATTGACTGATTGCTGCACGATTAGCTTGACCTGGGTGTCCGAGTAGCCCAGGCCGCACAGTAGGGGACATAGTCACCGGGGGGTGAGGTCATAGATGAGTCCTGGGTCGTTCGCTTTCGACGGGTCGACGTGTCTGGCACCAAAAGCGAAGATGTTTGCGGGAGAGATGTTTCGTCGATGATGGGTTCGCCATCAAGGTTCAGTATGTATGCACTCGTAATCATCGCTGGATTTTATGGCGGCGGGGGACCATTTCGGGTGGGAACTCTTGAGCAGTGCAGCGACTCCGCTTAAATGAGGGCACGACATGGATGTGCCCAATATTATGTTGAAGGTCAGGTCCGTTTTTGTAGCATTGTCGAGAGGGTATGGCCACGCAGCAAGGATGTCCATCCCGGGGTCGGTTATGTCCGGCTTCAGTATTCCGGGGCTCTGAAAGCTTGGGCCTCTGGAGGAGAAGGACGTAATGGCCGGTGCATCCTTATTTCCAATAATGATGCCCTTGAAAATAACAGAGGCAGTCGGCGTTGAACTCGAGTTGATATATTCCTTAATCTTCATGCCGGCCGCATAACTGACATGAGCAGCAGGGAGAACAAGAACATCCACGAGGATGCTATAAGCATCGATCTTGCCATTCATGAGAATCATTGCCATGCCGCCGGCTTCCTTTGCTTCTATGCCCTTGTAGACTCTGGCGATTTCTCCTCTTTCACGCAGGACCACTTTCCCTTTCACGTCGGAATGGATTAGTGATCCCGGGAGGCACAGCGCCGCCGAGTCATTTCCGTTTGATCCGGGAAACACGAGCGGAAACATGGTGGAGGGGAAATCATTCGGCTGAAAAACCGACTCGCCGTTGTACTCTTCCCCATTACCTAGCTTGACATCGGACACGATCTTTCGGTCGATAGTGCTTGCCCCCACTGTTAGAATCCATGGCGCCTCATTTGAGAGTGTTGTGTTTCCTGGACCAGCATTGCCTGAGGAACAGCTCACGAAAATCCCTTTCTGCGTGGCCCAAAATGCACCAATAGCAACCGTGTCGTTGTCGAATGGAATTGAGCCACACCCAAGGGACAAAGAAAGCACGTCGACACCATCATCAATTGCTGCATCCATTGCAGCAAGTATGGCGCTAAGGTAACAGCCCAAATAACTAACTGCAAACTCTGTATATTGCCAAATGAGCGAGAGGGGCGACCCCAGCGGCAGTGCCGTTGGCTTCCCCGAGTACGTTGGCACCTTCCACAAAATTCCCACCAGCAGTACTGGACGTGTGTGTTCCATGGCCATCCCGATCGAGGGGTGGCTCTGCCGGCCTACTCGGGTTAGACAAGGCGAGAAAGTCCCTGGCGCCAATCAGCTTGTTGTTGCAAGTGGTCGAATTGAAATCGCATCTCCCCTTCCATTTCTCCGGTGGAGGGGGCACCCCCGCGTCGTTGAACGAGGGATGGCCCGGGGTTATGCCCGTGTCAAGCACCCCGATTATAATCCCCTTCCCAAGGTTGGAGACATTCCAGATAGAGGAACCCTGCACCAACCCCATGAAGCTGGGTGAAAGCGTAGTGTGTAACGTATGCACCCTCTCCTCCTGCACCATCAGGACCCCCTCCCAGCGCGAAACTGCCAGGGCCTCTTCCCTCGTGAGCCTTGATAACTCTACGAAAGTAGAGTTAAATGATCACTTGTATGCTTTGATTTGAGCTAGTTCCGTAAGTTTAAGTGTTTAAACTTCTGGTTTTGAGCTGAATTGCGTTACCTCACGTTCGTTGTTGTTTGTGTAGGAAATTGGAATTGAGATGATGGATGACGGAGTGAGGAATGAAGAAATAAACCATAGAAGAAAGGAGAGCTTCACAGAGACTTTCGCAGCTGCGGAGCATTTGGGCGCAGCTGCGAGCAAGGCGAAGAGCGTCACCACAGAGAGTCTCGCAGCTGCGAACGATTGTCTCGCAGCTGCGAGGAAGCAGAGACGAGTGGAGTTCGCAGCTGCGACCGATTATCTCGCAGCTGCGAGTAGAGGATCTTTTAGGATTTTATTTCCGGATTTTAGTCTTCCTACCCTAGTATAAATAGACTACAACTCAGGCTGGCTAGGGTAGGCTCTTTTTGGGGGATAGAAGGCTTGTGACAGGAGATTCTTGCCCCTGAAGAACTACAACCCCTTTTCCTTTTCCTTTGGTTTTTAGATTATGCGTTCTTTTACTCTTCTATTGTTTCGTAGTGTAGTGATGAACTAATTTTCTTGTTCTAGGACGACGATGGAACCTCGTGTTCCTCGGCAATTGTTGAACCTCTTTTCAGTTATGAATTAAATTCTTGTTTGGTTGTTTATTCGTTTCCTGTGCTTAATGCGTATCAGCAGCCTGATCAACTGTTGATATTGATTCGATCACCTAGGGAGACTCGAGAGGGTAGTCTAGGTTAGATCAGGAACAGGATAGCTTAAGGAATCTTAGAGTCGAGAGACCGGGTTTTAGTGCGAGAGTAGAAATACCACGCACCTTAGGTAACCAAAGTAGGGTTGAATCGTAAAGGGCCTTCACTAATTCCTTACCTAGACATAGAGTAGAGGATTTGATACACGAGGGTACGTTCCCGGATACCTGAGAGGGTTATGGGGAGAGTTTAGCAACCTACGGTTAACGACCAGCAAAATTTAATAGTAACACAAAAGGGGGGATACGAGAGCATAGGACACGAGGGGAAATCGGTAGTCCTGGACTTTTAAGCCTATTGATAATTCGATTTAGTCTTTCGTTTAGTTTAACTTCGCATCGTGTGATTTCGTTTACTTGACCTCAAATCAGTTACCGAATTGACGTTAAACGATCTAATCGACACTGTTCTCTGTGGGTTCGACCCTTGCTTGCCCTTGCTATTTTAGTGTGTGCGAACGAGGTTTTATTTTTGTTGCGTAAACGACGCGCATCAAGCCTCACAGCGAAACCCGAGATCACGTGCCTGTAAGAGTAAACCAATCGTCTCTGTGCCTCCGTGTCAGACACCTGGGCACGCAGGAACGGCTCGTAAAGCTTATCCAGGTTTTCCGGCTCCCCACCAACAGCAGGATCGACATGGACAATGTAAGTCATAAGGGCACCTCCGTCGTCATTCTGGGGATGAACTCCAGGAAAAGAGGGCGACTCACAGGAGACAAGAGCCACAAAGCAGATGAGAGGGAGAATGCGGAGTAGGAAAGAACAGAACAGAAAATGAGTCATGGCGGCACGGCACGGTGGGAAGTGGAAGGAAAGATAGGATGTTCGGGTGAGCGGGCTACGGCGCTTGTCAATGTACTTATAGTAGTAGTAAGGGAGGCTTATAGTAGTAGTAAGGGAGGCTTGGGGGGGGGGGGGAAGGGGAAGAGGGACGGAGATCAAAACAGAGGTCGGCCACGGCTGTGGCAGTGACTCGGCTGCGGCCTTTGCCCTTCACTCCGTTCTTACCAAAACATGAGGATGTCCCGAGTCATCTCCTACTTTCTTTATTTCATTGGGAATTGTCTGTAAGACAAGCAAGATTCTCCCACAAGCAACATATGATTCAGAACACCAACTTGACACCAAACATTATATAAAAAAGGAAAGATTGGTATTTTCTTTGGGCCTTATGTCTTGAGTCTGAATCTGAGTCTAAAACAATGCGTCGGAAAGGGGTCAACGACAACAACACTAATCATCGTGAGATATCATCATGTAAATGACAGCAGCACACCACATTTATGTGTGTCCCGGGCGAGATGAGATGCTTTATTTCCTCGTTTCTTCTTAGATAGATGGTTAAAAATAGGGAATAGTTGGGTCCCGAGATCCAACGGTCCATAAAAAGCCACGTCACACTCCAGATTTCACTTCACTCTCACAGTTTCACTCCACACTTCCCAACACACACACACACACTCAGCTCTTTCTCTTCCCTGTGCGTGCTGTTCAATCGACCAATCCAAACCCATCATCCTTTTTTTTTTTTCCCTTAAACCGCCAGATCCAATCCAAAACTTCGGCCATGGTGGAGGCTCACCCATGGACCCCCCGACGCCTCAGCAACCCCCGCCTCGACTCCGACTCCCCCTCCGACCACCCCCTCTCCATGCCCACCACCCCTCCCGCTGAATCCCGCTACTCCCTCCCTTCCTCCGCCTCCTCCTCCTTCGTCACCGCCGTCTCCGTCGCCTCCTGGTACCTGTCCAACATCGGAGTCCTCCTCCTCAACAAGTACCTCCTCAGCTTCTACGGCTTCCGCTACCCTATCTTCCTCACCATGCTCCACATGGTCTCCTGCTCCATCTACAGCTACCTCGCCATCCGAGTCCTCTCCATCGTCCCCTTCCAGCAGATCCTCTCCCGCCGCCAGTTCCTCAAGGTCTTCGCCCTCACCTCCATCTTCTGCTTCTCCGTCGTCTGCGGCAACACCTCCCTCAGGTACATTCCCGTCTCCTTCAACCAGGCCATCGGCGCCACCACCCCCTTCTTCACCGCCATCTTCGCCTTCCTCATCACCTGTAAGAAGGAGACCGCCGGGGTCTACCTAGCCCTCCTCCCTGTCGTGTTCGGGATCGTCCTCGCTAGCAACAGCGAGCCCATGTTCCACCTGTTTGGGTTCTTGGTCTGCGTGGGGTCTACCGCCGGTAGGGCACTGAAGAGCGTGGTGCAGGGGATCCTGTTAACCTCAGAATCGGAGAAGCTGCATTCGATGAACCTGTTGTTATACATGGCCCCGATGGCCACCATGATCCTCCTGCCCGTTTCCCTCTATGTCGAGGGTAATGTGGCCGCCATCACGGTGGAGAAGGCAATAGGTGACACATTCATCGTGGTCCTATTAATTGGGAACATGACGGTGGCGTACTTGGTGAACCTGACGAATTTCCTGGTGACCAAGCACACCAGCGCCCTGACCCTGCAGGTGCTAGGGAACGCCAAGGCTGCTGTGGCAGCAGTCGTATCAGTGCTGATCTTCAGGAATCCGGTCACAGTGATGGGCATGACAGGGTTTGCAGTAACGATCATGGGGGTGGTGCTCTACAGCGAAGCAAAGAAGAGATCGAAAGGGGGCGGCGGATCTCGGTGATGAGCGAGGTGGGGGGCATCCGGGCAGGACACACAACCCATATTCTTTTGAGAGAGTGAGTAATCATCAATTGTTTATCTTTTTTGGGTTAGAAAGTGAATTGTGCTCTGGCTTATATTCATGAATCAAGATAGTCATTTCCAGTGGAAAGCAACAGGATGAAATGAATATAACCTCCCCCCTCAGAAACAAAACTACATCATACCCATTTGATTTGGAAATTGTATAGACTACTAACTCTTCGTTTTAGCAGATGATTTATAACTCCTTTTGATCCCAGATCTGTTCGAAGAACAATCTTTGTGCAATTCAATCTGGGATTCGTTTCTTAATTGGGGTTGGGGGGAGGGGGGGACCTCAAACTGCTTTCGAGCTTAGTAGCTTTACAACTCCCCATGAGTTTTGGGATGTTAATGGCTTTTGGCATCAATGATTTCAAATATGGAGAAACCCATCAGACAAATACAACTATCAAGTAGGGGACAGCCAGAAGATGGGAGTGTCCCGCGTTTTCACAATGGTTGAATTTGGTGAAGGAAGCTTCCATATCAAACTTTAAAGAAGGAAGCGCGTCTCTTGCCAGAGAGGTCGTCCTTTTGCCTTTTCATCCATCCTCCAAGATTTGTTTGTGCGCCTGCATGCAAGACGAGCTAATTATACCGATGAAGAACTACAGCAGGAGCACTTTACTTGTGTCTCGCGATGCCATTTGGCTGTGCTGCCGTGGCCACTGCCCTTTTCTCTCTTCAATTCCTCCTGAGGGGAAAAGCACGAGAAGGACCGCGGGAAAAAACTAATGAGTGATTGAGGGGAGAGTCTAGGTGGAATGTCAGATTCCAGATGCCTGAGACACGAGAAGAAATGAAATGGAAGCAATGTGTGCTTACCTCTCTAGAAAATGTAGATAGGCCTCCTCTTTGATTAGCTTCGAAAGTTGATCTCAACGATGCAGCCACTCCCGCTGCATGTTCCGTTGCTTCAGCCTGAGCCACCTGCATTATTCACATTATGTCAGATCAAATAGTTGGTCACTAAAGAAAAATGAAGGCATATCTAGCTTTCAGATCAACCATTGAGACCCGACATGATACCACAAAGACAATTATCTGCCACATAAAACGGTAGCATTACTCATTTTTCGAGCAGCATCTTCTGAAAACTAAAGAATTTGCCGCAAACTAAAGGTTGTGATAAAGTGGCTTTAGGTAAGCCTGCTTTTCCTTTGCCTTAATTTCTTCAATTGCTTTGCTCTAGCTTTCTCCTTTGCTTCTCTCTCAGCCGGAACAGCCAATAGAGAATATTATCAATCTCTATACAGCTGCACATGGAAAGTGCTCAAGAAAACCAACCTAAATTCGGTAGCGCAATCATAAGATGGGAAAACATTCAAATGAAAGAAAATGAACCAGACACACGGGGACGGTATGCATCTGTTTAGCTATTTGAGATTCGTCCATCTCTTTTGTTAATGCGCTCATCGGTACTTCAGCAGTATGTCAATCCCACTTATCGAGGTTTAATGCCACTAAACGTCTAAAGACATTCCTCACTTCCTTTTCATTTGACAGCATATATGCGGTTCGACCTCTCTCATCCTTGACACAAGGGTCCAATTCGTCTTCTATAAGTTCCATGGCCTTCTCAGAATCCCCTGATTTTGCTGCCTCATGCGATGGTGTTGTTTAATAAATGCTCTCCTCTTCATCACTTTTGCCTGTGTGTTCGCTCGACCGATTCACAACTTACATCAACCCAGAGACAAGTATTGTCCCTAAGTTCACGACTTACTTCAACAAGTTTCTCAATCACTTCAGTTTCTCCGAAGCATCGTGATGATCCATCAACATCTAAACGAGCCGATTTATCATCACCATACTGTATGACATCGGACTCATTCAAAACAACAGGCTTCCGGGCCGAAACTCTCTCCCCTGTCTCAAGTTGGACAAAGATCTTCTGCTAGGAGGTTTCTTTCGATCCCAGATCAACATCCCTACGACCTGCATTGTCCTCATCATCTGACCCTGATATGCTGGATATCTCATAGTCAACGAAGGAATCCGACGTTAACTCCTCAAAATCCTGCTCCTTCAGAGTATCTTTTCCAGCGATGCTCAGCTGCACCTGTGTCCAACCAAGCTTCAGAAAGCAGATAGATTCAACAAACTTGTAACTTAATCCGAGCTCCCACATGTACGCCCTTCCGTGACCTTGCGGCGCACGACGGCGGTTCGGACGACACTAAGATCCGAGGCCCGCTCCCCCTATGCTTCTCCGGTCGACGTCAAGACTCGGGCGTCAAGGCGCTGCGGAAGAGAGCGGGGTTGACCCTCCCTTGATTCCTAATCGGGCCTATTCGGGCTCTCGCCCGTCGTCCGAAGGCGACGCGTGAGAAGCGGAGCATGATCCCAAAAAGGAATCTTCGGAAAAATGGGGAGAAGCTCGTATCGCCTTCCCTCATCCATGATGGCTTCGTAAGAAAATGGTTAATGTGGCTTAAACTAGGTAACCTATTACGGAGTAGTCGCCACCGACTTATTTATAAAACGGTTTAAGTCGGAAAAACCGTTGATTTTGGGTCTCCAAAAATGTCTTTGTTTACGAGCGTTGGACCCAATTCGTGCTTTTAGGCCTGAACTCGTGTTTGATTAAAATATCGACATAAAACCTTTCGACCTAAAGCATGCAAATACCCACATATCAATTATTTAGATTAAAGGGGGCAGGGAAGGATGGTGACCGTGCACGGCCCGTTATAGGTGGAAAAGAAAGAAAATTCGGGAGGCCCGCACCTCCTCCATGTACCTGAGGCAGCCGAGATAGCACCTCGCTGCTGAAAATTGTCGGTCGGGGCCACTCTAGTGAAGCATTCCCCGCGCCTCCTGTCTTGTGCTCCGCCTCCTCCGGCCTTTAGGATTCGTCATGTTGAATTCCTCGAAGTTCTCGTTCGATTTTTCATGCAAAATAAACGAAAATAGGTGGTCAGAAAGTTCTAATTAAAACGTGTTTAATCATTAGAATTTAATGAATAAGAGCGATACTTACAGAGGCGTTGTGTAGCCCGTTGAGGTCAATCTCTTGGCTTGACGCGGCTATGGTCGGGTCGTCGGATAGCCATCGTGTGATGATTCCTCCCGACTCTATTCGTCTTGCATATGTAGGTAGATTGATCAGAATACAAAACGACTTCTCGTGGTACTGATGTACAGCCATGAGAAGTTCCAAGCGTTGGTACTCGGCGACGATGGAGAACAAGATTAGCGAGGCTTGAGGTTTGTCTTTGCCGCTGGTCTGTCTTAAGGCGTGTGTGGAGAAACGTCTGTCAGTGTCTTTTTACGTGTATGAGGGTCGAATGTATTTATAGATAGTCAATGTGTGTGATTTTTGTAAATTTTTTAGATTTTGTGGGATATTTGATTATGATTTTATTTTTATTTTTTGAAAATTTTTAAAATTTTATGTGATTTTGATTATGTTTCATAATCTAGGGTATTACACCACGCGTCACTCGATAGCCCAGAGGGGGGGAGTAAATTGATTATTCCCAATTCCATCCACGCCTGCCATCTCATTGAAACTCTAAACTTCAACAATAAAGCATGCATGACCAATTCGGAAGGCGGCCCAGAATCGGACAAAGTTTTATTTTATTGCCGGTTACAACGTTCTACCAGGTCAATTTTGCCGGCGTCACTTCCTGACTTTTTGCGTCCAGATAAAATAAAATACTGAAAAAGATAGGGTTTCGAATAATTATCAATAGTGTTTGGCAGAGATAATCTTCACGGTCGATTCCAACCTCCTCGTCAAGGGAAAAGGCAAGGCACGTAACACCAATTTTTAAATGAACTAAAAAAAATCGTTTCTTACATGAAATTTTTTTTCGACTAATTCACGCTCTATTCGAATATGATATTTAATTATAGTAGATGAGTCTTTTATATTTTATATTCAAGTAATTCTTAAACGAGTCCAAATTAAACTCATGTAGTTACTAAAAATTAGTAACGTGCCGCATTTTTTTTTCCCTCATGATATAGTAGCAGTATTATTGCAACATTCACCAACAACGGACGTGTCGAAGCATCAAATGGATATCCTTCTTGCAGTAATCTGCTCCTGCCTCGTCTGTTGCTCCTACCAGGTTTACCGATTCTTCTCCCCCAAGACATGCACCGATGGACCCCTTCCGCCGGGTCCGCGGCCATTGCCCGTCATCGGCAACCTCCTCTCCCTCGGCCGACTTCCCCACAAGTCCCTACACGATATCTCCCGCACCTACGGCCCCATCATAAGGCTCTCCCTCGGCAGGATAAACACTGTCGTCGTCTCTTCCCCCTCTCTAGTGAGGGACATCCTCCATACTAATGACTCGTGCTTCTACAACCGCTTTGTTCCCGATGCCCTCACCGCCTTTGATCATAACAAGCTTGGTTTGGGCTTTGTTCCTGTCTCTCCCATGTTCAAGACCCTGAGGAGGATATACAACGCACATATATTCTCCGCAAGGAAGCTGGACGGGAACCAGCACCTGCGTGAGGAGAACCTGAGGCGGCTTGTCGAGGAAGTCGCAGCGTGTGCAGAAGATGGCCGGGCTGTGAACATCGGGGAGGCCGCCTTCGGGACTGCTTTCAACCTGCTGGCGAACATGGTGTTTTCTGCCAATATGGTCGACTCCTGTGCCTGTTCAAAAGCAGGGGAGCTGAGGGAGCTGAGGGAGCTGGTGACGAATATCCTGACAGAGGCGGGGAGTCCGAACATCGCGGATTACTTCCCGGTGCTGAAGAGGTGGGACCCACAGGGCTCGAAGAGGAGGATGGAGGTATACTTTCAGAAGATGTTCGACATATTCAGAAGCATGATCGAGAGCAGGATGGATGCGAGGATGGAGAGAGGGTGGCGTAGGAAGGACGACGTGCTGGAGACCCTGCTTGATCTCTGTCAGGACAAGCACGAAGAGGCGGTCGACGTTGTCCTCCTCAAGCACTTGTTCCTAGTAAGCCGCATGCTTCCCTGACTTTCTGAGTGCTTTCTTATCTCTGATTCTCCCATATGTAGGATGTCTTTGCTGCAGGAACCGATACGACATCTAACACCCTGGAGTGGGCGCTGACGGAACTACTTCGCAACCCCGAGAAGCTGTCGAGAGCACAGTCGGAACTCCGAGACATGATCAACATAGGTCACCTTGTGAAAGAATCCGACATCCCTCGCCTGCCCTTCTTACAGGCAGTGATCAAGGAGACCTTCCGTCTCCATCCGCCCGTGCCATTGCTTCTCCCACGAGTAGCAGGAGAGGAAAGAATGGTAGGAGGGTACGTAGTCCAAAAGGGAACGCAGGTTCTGGTAAATGTCTGGGGGATGGGAAGAGATCCGAGCGTGTGGGGAAAGACGGCGGGGGAGTTCATCCCGGAGAGGTTCCTGGGAAGTGAAATCAACGTCGGGGGACAACATTTCGAGCTGGTACCGTTCGGCGGGGGAAGGCGCATATGTCCCGGGCTGCCGCTGGCGACCAGGACGTTACACGTGACGCTGGGCACACTCATCAGTAACTTTGACTGGAAGTTCGAGGACGGCGTCAATGCTGAGAACATCAACATGGACGAACGTTTCGGGATAACCATACAAAAAGCTCAACCTCTGAGAGCAATTCCTTTGGCCGTCGCTTAAGACGAAGCTCTCTCTCGTCATCCATCCCATGGAAAAAGGGAAGACCTAAGCATGCATGTATTGTGAAATCCTGCTCGAATAAGATGCCTTGTAATAACTTATCGTCCTTTATGAACTTGCTCTTTTCGAGCAACGTTCAATCAAGATGACGATCTCTCTGTTTTAATGGCATGAGATTAACATAAATAGGATTCTTCTAGTAAGTACGTCCCCACTCCCCATCGTCCGGAAACTGCCCCTTCATCGTGACGCTCTCTCTCATTTTGTCTATATAACCATTGTCATCGTCTCCTTTCCTTCCCTCGTTCAACAACCGCTTTGTTCCCGATGCCATCACCGCCCCTCGATCATGACCGGCTCAGTTTGGGGTTCGTTCCAGCGCCTGCGTGTGGAGCACGTGAGGCAGCTCGTCGAGGAAGTCGTGGCGTGTATAGAGGAGAGCCAGGCTGCCAACATTTGATATCTGTCAGGACAACCCCGAGGAGGCGCACGTCCCACCGCTTTTAAATTTTTTCTCACCTCACCATCTCTTCGTTTTGGTTAATTACGACGTTAACATCGGACCAGGCAGAATGTCTGACGACAGACCCTAAAAAATTGAATTCAAGTTGAGCCCAAACTGAACTTCCCCAGTCAGGCTCATTCAGACAAGGGGCATTCTGCCAAGAAAATAATAATAAATTTCCCCTCAACTAACATCTACCTACTCATGTCACCCAGAACTCATTTCCTAACATCCTCCATGTAAGAAAATCAACCCCAAAGAAAGAGCCATTGCCCTCTTTGGGATTTTGATTTCCTCTCCTACACAATCTCGCCTACGCCACTGATTCGTCTATCCTTACTGGCTGCCAAACTTCTTCCTGAGCTGCTGCACGGGTGCAGGGAGGCAAAAAGGAAGGAAAAGATGTCTCCGGCAACTTCTCCAAGTTCGTGGCTCATTATCTCCACACGACGATCGCAGAAACTCTCAGGCTCTCCCCGCCGATTCCGGTGGTGAGTCAGATGAAAAAACAAAACAACCATTCCCAATTTTCGAAAGCAAAAATGAAGGATGGAATTATTACTGGTGGATTTCCGAACAGGATCCGAATATTTGCTTCTCTGACGACACTCTGCCGGAAGGATTCAGTATGAAGAAAGGAGACATGGTATCTTATCAGCCATACGCAAGTGGAAGGATGAAGTTCATATGAGGCAACGACATGGAAGAGTTCCACCTTAAGAGATGGCTTGATCGTGACTGCAAGATCCACCCTGAGAGCCCCTTCAAGTTCACCGCCTCTCGGGTAACCAATTCACTAGCCCTCACGCAAACAGTCTCCCCACCGGAAGGCTAGAACAAGTAAATGCACGACTGCAAGTAAAGGTTCCTTTGGTCTTCCTTCCTCTCACAGGCAGGGCCCCAGGTTTGCCTTGGGAAAGACTTTGCATACAGACAGATGAAGATCTTGTTGGCTATCCTGCTTGGGTGTTTCCATTTCCACTTAGCCGACGAGAAGCAGCCTGTCCTTTATAGGACCACGACAGCACTCCACATCAACGGAGGCCTTTCACGTTCAAGTCTTCCTCAGGGGCAAAGAGGCTGCCGCCCTGTCCACTCGGTCCAATCCAATACACTGTTGCGCTCCGGCTCATCTGGTTCCTGTAATATGGTAAAATTCCAGCAAGACAAAACATCTGCAAACCCATTCTAGGTTGTGTTAATAAGGACGAGGTGAAAATCTGGATCCAGTCCGATCTTATTATACTCAGAATTTGACTGGCAACCGTGCATCCGACCAAAACCTTAAACATCCGCCCCCTGACCTTCCCACCCTTGTCCTAAAGTCAACTACGCTCCAATTACTTTCTTACCTTTAAGATCCCCACCCCTCAACGCCACACTGCCTAGATCCACCAACTCGAACCGAGATGGGCACTCCCACCGCGTTCATTGTCTGTCCCTCGCAGTCCTCTCCGCGGCAGCATCGGCCGTATACAATAACTACACGGTCGGTGGAAACTCCGGGTGGTTCTTCGACGAGGCCACCAACACTTCCTCCGCCAACTACTCCACCTGGGCCGCCAACCAGACCTTCAACCTCGGCGACTACCTCTGTAACCTCAACCTCCTTCCAGTGCAATTCAACCTCTCCGCTTTTGACAAAAACCCCTAATTTTCTCACGTTCCCGTGGCAGTGTTCAACACGAACTCCAACCAGACGGTGATCCAGACCCGATCTACCAGTCCTGCAGCATCGACGACTCCGACACATTCCAGTACGACGGTGGGGTCGCCGCTTTCGGACAGGCGATGACGATCCCTGTCCCGTTGACCATCGAGGGGACCAACTACTTCTTCTCCGACGGCGGGCCCTTCCGGGAACGGTGGGGTGGCGGTGGGCCGGAACATCCATGGACGGTAACATTGATTGGAGTTGTAACGATTACCGTGGGGTTGATTCGGTTCGTGTGAGATTATCGATCGGTTAGCCCAATTTCCTTGGATACGATGATGGGAGAACGACAACTTTGTTCCCCCAATTGAAGTTCCCGGACATTGATTTGTTCTAAGGCCCAACTGCATGGAAGTTGGCCGCCAATGAGGAACGTAATAATCTCATCGTTCGTTCAAGTTCGATGCCCGTTTGATGGGATATCCCAGATATAAATATCAATGAATTGGTAAAAGAAACCGAAGGAGGAATAAAACGAATGAGAAGAGAAGAAGAAGAAGAGATCAATTCGAGATCTCCAGAGTGTTTTTGGGTTGATTCGCCATTTTGTGTCCCTGTTATGCTCAGTGATCTTGAATTTTCTATTGCTAATGCTGTTTTTGTTGATGGTGGTGGCGGCGGCCGCGGCGATGGTTATTTGATTGCTTTTGACGTCGGAATTTTTATGCAATGTTAAGGAAGGAGGAATGAAGAGGAATTATTGAAGAGAAATGGGGTTCATATCCAGGATGTTTTTGGGGAGAATGCTCGGGATTGCGTTGATGGCTGGTTGGAAGAGGATGACGGCTTATCGCAGCTCCAAGCATATCAACAAGGCAAGGAGCTTGCCAATCGTTGTGATTGGTTTTCAGGTTTCTGTCTGGCCTTTTCTGTTTTTTGTATGTCTGATGTTCTTCTCGTCTTGGGGATGTTTGGAGACTCGAATGCCACTTGTTTTTATCGTCTGCATGACCATTAATGGATCACCTAACTGATTAATTATTTGTACCTCGTTTGAATCTATGTAAAAGTTCAGGCATACATGCTTGGAGTCTCAAGAGTGGTCAGATTATGGTGGACATAGATTTTCGATGGGGAGGTGATCCTAACATTGTTTTAGGATTTGAAGCTGCTCCAGTTGCTTCAGGATCTCTATTCAGGTTGGTTTGGCACTTCATTCCCCAATTTATTGGGATGCTAAAGTTTACTCGAGTTTTTAGTGTGTCTTTAAGCTCCAGCTTGGTTGATCGTAACCAGATTTTTTAACCATCTTCTTTTACTGGTACAGCTGAAGGATCTACACATTTTTACCGTGATTCGTGTCATCTTCCAACTTGCTGAAGAGATAGATACCTTGCATAGCTGTTGTTGTGGCTCTACTCTCGGAGATGCGGCGATCTTTGGTGATTGTGTGGCACTATTTGGATTTTCATACATATGTAATTGAGTTCCTACGAGTTTTTAGTGGTTTTGTTCTACTTCATGCATATAAAAAATGATCACCGACTGTTCAGTTCTGTCAAAATTAAACAGCCAAAGCAGAGGATCGATTACATTCTGGAAACTGTTGGTGGAAGCTAGGCAGCCATTCCTGGGATATCCGACATGATAGATATGAGTTTTACAACAACGCTGATTCGCTCCACTTTTTCATTCGTGGCACTTGCTTGTTTCACCATTCGTATGAATTTTGGTATAAACTCAATTGTCACAGACACAATTCAGTGGCCTCACCAGTTCGTCATTCCATCAGGTGGTATACCAGGTAAAATAACAATGGCTCCCGGAGTGCTTTACAAAGTATTAAACAGCGAATCACGGGGTTTGTTGCAATGAACTGGAGCTAAAACCCCAAGGAAGGCTTACGTTGACAGTAGTAAAGGCGAGCACCAAAATACACCAAAAGCTGAAGCACGATGAGAAGTGCTATGAAACACGAAACATCCCTTTTTCTCAGAACGAGCCATTGTTATATTTATTATCATTGTTGTTGTCTCTGATAGATAGGTAAGCCATCTCCAGGAATTTGAATGAAAATAATAAATACGGCGGGCACCTGCAGAAGGTGAATTTGCCTACCTTTCTTCAGTCAGAAATCCGCAGGATCTCCCACCTCTTTCGTGCTGGACTCCATATCTGAAGAGCCAAATGGCGACTACCCCCGCAACCGACGCCTACAAGTTTCTCAAGCTTTCCTTAAAACCAGATGGCCCCATCACCTGCCTCGCCCCGCCGCCTGCCTCCCCTGCCTGCCCTGACCCTGAATCCCCTGACCCGGTCCGGTCGAAGGATGTGCCCCTCGACCCCACCAAGGGGCCTTTGTTGGTGAATGGATCAAGCCTGATAAGAAATATCTTTTATTATTAGTTTCTAAAATAAGTTGATCTTGTCTCTAGAAATTAGGAAAGAGTTTGTTGTGATCTTCCTAATTCAAATTGTTGTTTTCCTTTAAGAGTGTCCTATGTTTAGGTCATTTTATAATTCTCTCCATTTTTGTTTTTCAAAGGAATCAGAAATTTCCCTTAGAGAGTTGTGTGTGTTTTTTATTTCGTACGATTTCACAAGCAGAGGCGAGGTTCTGCTGTGAAGAAGTAAGGTTTTGTTATAACCCGTCCTGCTTCTGTTGTCGGTTCTGTCGTTGTTTGAGGTTTGGTTCCTACACCGGGAACACCTACAATTGGTATCAGAGCGTTTGTGATGTTTCGGGAGCTGTGGAAGTCTTGTGTAGGATTTGGGATTTTTGTTTTTCTTCTACGACGCCACTTATGTTTGATGGAAAGAACTATCAAGCCTGGACGGTGAAGATGAATGTTTTCATGAAGGTAGCGATTTGTGGGAAGCAGTAGAAGGTGACTACACCGTGGATGCACTCCCCGACAACCCTACCATCAACCAGATTCGGTATCAGAAGGAAAGAGTCACGAAGAAGGCAACGGCAAAGTCGTTGCTCTATGTTGCAGTGTCGCCTACAATATTCACGAGGA
This sequence comes from Melastoma dodecandrum, assembly GCA_029817715.1. NCBI lineage: Eukaryota > Viridiplantae > Streptophyta > Magnoliopsida > Myrtales > Melastomataceae > Melastoma > Melastoma dodecandrum. The sequence goes on along the minus strand of JARUPY010000589.1, from coordinate 200,847 downwards.
TCATGAAGTTTCAGACCGCGAAGGAGATTTGGAATTTCTCGAAGGTGGAGTATGAAGGTGACAAGAAGATAAGGGGCATGAAGGCTTTGAATTTGATGAGGGAATTTGATAGGCAACAGATGAAGGACGATGAGGCTGTGAAGGATTTCTCTGACAGGTTGATAAATCTGGCCAACAGAATGAGAGTTCTTGGCACAGATATGAAAGATGAGAGTGCAGAAGATTTTGGTGTCGCTGCCAGAACGTTTTAAAGCTACGATTGCTTCGTTGGAGAATACAAGAGATCTGTCGGACATAAAGCTGGCGGAGTTGTTGAGTGCGTTGCAGGCTCAGGAACAGAGAAGGCTGATGAGATGGAAAGTTCAAGTTCCCACAGAGGGAGCCTTACCAGCAAGGTCGAAGATAACATATTCTGAAAAAGGGAAGAAGCAGTGGAACCAGCAGAAGGGGACTGCAGAAGGTTCGGGCAGAAGTAGAGGCTCTGCTGAACAGAGGCGTCCTGTTGTTGATCAGAAGAAGAGACTAGATCCGTGCAAACACTGTGGAGGCAGAAGTCACCCACATTACAAGTGTTGGAAGAGGCCGGATGTGAAGTGTAATAATTGTCAGAAGTTATGGCATATTGCAAGGTTTTGTCAGGAGAAAGATTCTTACCAAGGTGCTACAGAAGTTACTGCGAATCATGAGGTAGAGTATATGTTTACAGCATTGTGTTTTGCTACAGGTCTGACACGTAGAAGCTGGCTGGTGGATAACGGATGTACCCACCACATGACGTATGATAAGAAGTCATTTCCAAGTCTAGATCGAAGCTTCTGTGCTCGAGTAAGGATCAGGGAATGGTGATTACATTGACGTTGAAGGGAAATGAGATGTAGTCATTGATAATCCAAAATGTGCAAAGCTGATTAGTGATGTTCTATATGTACCCAAAATTAACTAGAATCTTTTGAGTATTGGTCAACTCGTGCAGAAGGGGTACAAGGTTATTTTCGATGAAGGGTTCTGTATGATAGCAGATTCGTCTAGAAAGGAGATACTTAAGATTCGGATGAAGGAAAAGTGCTTCTCTTTCGATCTTGTGTCACAGAGTCAGAAAGCTTTAGTGGCTCAGATTGATGAAGCAGAACTTTGGCATAGAAGGCTGGGGCATTTCCATAGCAAAGGCATAGAGTTTCTGCAGAAGAATGCGATGGCAGTTGGATTTCCAATTCTACAGGCGAAGGATACTTCTGACTGCAGAACGTGTGTGCTGAGAAATCAGACGAGGCTTCCTTTCGAAAGTACGAACTGGAGAGCTAGTGAAAAGCTACAGCTTATGCACACAGATGTTTGTAGGCCGATGTCGGAGGCTTCCATAAATGGAAGCAAGTATTTCATCATTTTTATTGATGACTTCTGCAGGGTGTGTTGGATTTACTTCTTCAAAGCCAAGTCTGAAGTTGCAGAGACTTTCGGGAAGTTTAAGAATCTTGTGGAAAACGAGAGTGGAAGGAGCATACAGATTGTGAGGTCTGACAATGGGATAGAGTATACTTCTGTCAGTTTCAGGTCCATCTGTGAAGATTTCGGTGTGCAGCATCAGTATACTGCACCATATTCACCACAGCAAAATGGGGTGAGTGAACAAAAGAACAAAAGCATCATGGAAATGGCAAGATGTTTGATGCAGGAGAAGGAAATGCCGAAGAAGTTTTGGGCAGAAGCTGCAAATACTGCAGTATTTCTGTTGAACAGACTACCTACAAAATCGGTGAATATGAAGACACATCATGTGGCTTGGTATGGAGTCAAGCCTGCTATGAAGAACCTGAAGGTGTTTGGTTGTGTGTGATATACACATGATCCTTCTGTGAAAAGGGACAAGTTAAACCAAAAAGCAGAAGCTGGTATTTTTGTTGGATAAAGCATGAAATCAAAGGCTTATAGAGTTAATCAGCCACAGAATGGGAAGATAATTGTGAGCAGAGACATCAAGTTCTTTGAAGAAGGGAGGTGGATCTAGTCGGACAAAGAATCAGACTTTGAGCATACTTGGCATACATCACAGAAGCCTATTTTGAAGGAACAGAACGTTGAGGAGCAGAATGCTGAGGGACAGAACGTCGAGCAGCAACTCAGTTCTAAACAACAAATTGATTATCTACATGTAAGAGGTACGAGGTCATTGACTGAAATCTATGAACGATGCAATTAGCAGTATTAGCACCTGCTGGTTTTGAGGATGCAAAGGATTACAAAAGATGGCTAGTTGCAACGAAGAATCAGACTTAGGAGCTTGTGGATAGACCAACCAATAGAAAGGTTATAAGAGTTAAGTGGGTCTACAGAACGAAGCTTAACCCAGATGGTTCCATGAACAAGCATAAAGCTAGGCTTGTCGTGAAGGGCTACTCTCAAGTATGGGGGGTAGATTATTCAGAGACCTTTGCTCCTATGGCAAGACTGGACATGATCATGTTGATACTAGCAATTGCAACAGAAAAGGAATGGAAGGTATTCCAACTTGATGTTAAATTTGCATTTCTTAATGGGATTCTGCAGGAAGAGATTTATGTAGAGCAGTCAGAATGTTTCTGTGTTGCAGAACCTGAACAAAAGGTGTACAGGTTGAGGAAAGCTTTGTATGGGTTGAAGCAAGCTCCAAGAGCTTGGTACAGCAAGATTGATGAATATTTGATTGAGTTAGGCTTTGAAAGAAGTCACAGTGAGCACACTCTACATGTCAGGAAGGTTGATCTGAGTGTGATTATTATTTCCTTGTACGTGTATGATCTTCTGGTTACTGGAAATGATCAGAAGCTCATACAGAAGCTAAAGCAGAATCTAATGCAGATGTTTGAAATGACAGACTTGGGAGAGATGTCATTCTTCCTTGGCATGGAGGTGAATCAAAGTCCAGGTGAGATCTTCCTGTGTCAAAAGAAGTATGTTGGAGAAATTTTGAAAAGATTTCGAATGGAGGAGTGCAGAAGCGTTGCAACTCCCATGAATCAGATGGAGAAACTGAGCAAAAGCGATGGTTCTGCTCCTGCAGCTTTCTACAGAAGCTTAATTGGTTGCCTTATGTACCTGACAACAACTCGATCGGATACTTTATCTCCTGTAAGTGTGCTTTCAAGGTTTCTACATTGTGCTACAGAGGTACACATGACAGCTGCGAAAAGGGTGCTCGGGTACCTCAAAGGGACGAGTTCTTATGGTGTGAAGTACAGAAGGTGTCAGAAATTTGAGCTTTATAGTTTTTCTAATAGTGATTGGACTGGTTCTGTAGATGATATGAAGAGTACTTCTGGGTATTGTTTCTCCTTGGGATCAACTTGTTTCTTATGGTGCTCAAAGAAACAAGAAATTGTAGCTCAATCGACTCTAGAAGCTGAGTTTGTTGCAGCAACAGGTGCTGTAAATCAAGCTATTTGGTTGAGGAAGTTTCTGAATGATATGGGTTACAGAATAGAGAAGGAGACGAAAGTCTCTGTTGATAACCAAGTTGCACTGGTGATTTCAAAGAATCCAGTTTTCCATGGTAAAACAAAACACTTTAATGTGAAGTATTATTATCTTAGAGAAGTGCAGCAGATGGGAGAAGTAAGCTGATCTACTATACTACAGAAGATCAGCTAGCCGACATTTTCACCAAATCATTTCACCAGAGCAGATTTGAGTGGCTTCGAGAGGAGATTGGCGTGTCTATCAGCTCTTGATCCAAGGAGGAGTTTGTTGGTGATTGGATCAAACCTGATAGGAAATATCTTTTATTATTAGTTTCCAAAATAAGTTGATCTTATCTCTAGAAATTATGAAGGAGTTTGCCGTAATCTTCCTAATTTAAATTGTTGTTTTCCTTTAAGAGTGTCATATGTTTAGGTCATTTTGTAATTCTCTCCATTTTTGTTTTTCAGAGGAATCAGAGATTTCCCTCAGAGAGTTGTGTATGTTTTTTATTTCGTACGAGTTCATTAGTGAAGTTCTATTATAACCCGTCCTGCTTCTGTTGTCGATTCCGTCATTGTTTGAGGTTTGGTTCCTACACCGGGAACACCTACAACCTTCATCAGGATCTTCCTCTTGCCTGGTACTCCGACTGACACCAAGCTCCCGATCATTGTCTCCATGGCGGGGGGTTCGTCCTCTTCAGCGCCATGTCGACCATGTTCCATGACTCATGTCCCTCATGGCCCACACCGTGCCTGCCCTGGTGCTGTTGGTGGAGTACCGACTGGCTCCAGAGCACAGGCTTCCTGCTGCCTATGAAGATGCAGTGGACGCGCTGCACTGGTTGAGGAAGCAGGCGGCTGCCAGGGGTGATGAGTGGGTGAAGGAGCGGGGACTTTTTGAGGTGCTTCTTGATTGGGAGCAGTGTCGGCGAAAACATCACTTACTACGCAGGTTCGGTTTCATTTTCTTTACTTCGTGTCAGTTTCTTGTTCTCCTATCACGACAGTGCTCAATTTGGTCGAAGCAGGGTTCCGCGCCCTTGAACTAGATATACGCCCGATCCAAATCAAGGGACTGATAATGAACCAACTTCTTTGGGGGAATCGAGCGGACTGATGTACGCGCGCCTTCCGGCCTAGCACGCACGTGTCGGTTCGGACGACACCAGGATCCGGGCCCGCTCCCCAAGGTCCAACCGATCGACGTCACGACTCGAGCGTCGAACGCTGTGGAAGGGAATTGGGTGATCCCTCCCTTGGTTCTTAACTGGGCCTGCTCGGGTCCTCGCCGACTGTCTCTGTTTTCCTAAGAGGCGGGGGACGAAAGGCGGAGCATGATTCGAAGAAGGAACTTTCGGGAGAAATCGGGAGCGGCTCGTGTCGTCAGTTCCTCATCCAAAATGGCTCCGTAAAAAGTTTGTTGTTGTTTATCCTAGGTAAGCTATACGGAGTCGCCACCGACTTTATTTACAAAATCTGTTTAAGTCGGAAAAAACCGTGGTTCGAGGATCCTTAATTACTAACTCTTACATCTAAACATGCGAAAAGGTGGCGTTTGCTCTAAAAGTTTGCTTTTGGTTAGCGGGTGTTGGACCCGATCCGGGCATGACTCCGGACTCATGTCAATGTTTTTTTGGGCCCGAACTCATGTGTGTTTGGCAAATAGCATGCGACGATAAACCTACGGGTCTAAGACATGCGGACAAGCACAGACAATTATTGAGATAAAAGGGAGCGGGGAAGGGTGGTGATCGTGGGCCTATGCACTTGGGCCCACGACCCGTCACATGTGGAAATAAAGAAAAACGGGAGGCCCGTACCTCCCTCATGTACCTGAAGCCCGCCGGGATGGCTTTAAATCGGTCGGGCTCGTCAATTGAGGCCGCTTTCGAGATGTGCTTCCACCATGGGTTTCCTCGCGTGCCTCCAGTCTTCGAAATTTTTTTTGTCGAACTCCCGTGAAGCTCAATTGATTTTTATGCAAATCAAACCATAATGCGGTTAGATAATTAGAATAATAATAAAAAAAAAATTAATTCGGCATCAATTACATGTTGCACTTGATACTTTTGTTTTTGTTTTTGTTTTTTTAAGTAAATTAAATGATTATAAAAAAATGGTTTAATTGTCAGTTTAGAAAAATATTTTTAAAAAAACTTATGGTTAAAAACATGTGACGTGATTAAAACAAACAAAAAAAGTAAATTAATTGATTATCAAAAATGGTTTAATCGACAATTTAAAAAAAATAATTATTGTAAAAAAGACGTGCAGCGGTGATTTTTTTTAAATAATAATAATGATAGTAATAATGATGATTATTATAGTAAAAATAATAAAAAAATGAAACTGAAGAAACTTTAATAATAATAAAATAACAAAAATTGTAAGAAACAACACGTTAATTTGCCCATGAATAAATAACTCTTCAGTAAAAAGAAAATCATTAACTTTGTTAATTTTGAAACTGTGATAACCAAAAGAAATGGTCAAAAGTAAAATCACATTTTTTTATCAAATCAAAAATTCGTTTTTTTTAATAACGAAAATAATGGTAACTATTCAGATTTAAACAAATTAAAGATAAAAATAATACTAAAATAATAATAATAAAAAAGAAAAATGGATCGTACCCCGAGATGGCCCGAGGAGGAAGAAGGACGTCGTGGAATCCGTTTGGGGGAGGCTGCCTTGGAGCCGGTCCTTATCCATGCTTAGATTGTGGTTGTGACAGGATGCGGGTCAGAGAGGAGGGCGCCGACTGGTCGGGAGGCTTTGGCTTTGGAGAGGGAGAGTCCTTGGCTCTAGTGTCTGTATATATGTCGGGAGATTTTTGATTCCGGTTGTATGTGGTGGAATTTGTCTCCGATTCTCAGAGGAGTTGGCCTCCAGTTTTTCAGAGGGGGTGGAGCGTGTCTGGAGGTGAGGGACGTCTCTGAAGGGCCGTCATCTGATTTTTTCTGATTGTCTGATAGGGGATGGGGAGGCTTTGGCTTTGGGGAATGAGAGGATATCATAGATCCTCTGGATTTTTTTACATGTGTCCATGTCTCCTCCTTTAGAAAGAATTCCTTTAGGAAGGGAATTCTTGCCCCCTAGAATTAGAGAAATCTGAAGAAATATTTTGATTGATTGAATAATTATAGTGTGAAATTATTTGTTTCCCCTCTTTTCTATCAAAGGACGATCATCCGGATAATGACGTGGGGTGGGAATCATTCTCTTCCCTTTTATTAATTTTACTTTCCATTTTTTTGGGATAAGGCTGATTTGTCTTTGGGCACGTAGAGGGAAAGAAAAAAAATGGGGGAGGATAATGTTTTTTTTTTAAATCAAAATTAAAATTTAAAAATGAAATTCGTAATAAAAATAAGGATGGGTTTGAATTGGGCTTAAACCATTTTCTTGTTGGACCGGGCTTATGTAATGGGTTAAAAATTATTAATTTTTAGCCCACGGAATAATTTGAGGTATTACAGTTTGCCCCTCATTGGGAGGGAATTTGGAATGATTTTCTCGCAAGGATATCGTAAATACCTCAAATTATGTTTCGTGGTCTTCCTTGGCCGACACATATCCTGAGAGCTCATCAAGAAAATTATTAGTAATGACAAGGTAATCAAGCATGTATGACTACGATGCACATGCATACCATGCTTCATTTTAATGATTTCTTTTAAAACTTGCTTTTGAGTGAGATGGAGAATAGCTTCTTACTTCTCTCATGTCTTACTCTCATTTTCTGAAAGTCGTCATTTCTGAAAGTCGTCACAGATGCTCATGTACTGATCGAAGGAGTCTTTGTCTGGATTGTAATGTAGTTCTGGCATAAGGCTTTTGGATAGAGAATCTGAATTTGTCATTTTGAAGGAACGGGTGTAAGGACCTCATTGGAAACTACTGTACCATAGAAGTTCCACCGTCCAAGCGAATTCTCCATCTACCAGACAGCATGCCCGTTGAGACACGTCGTTGAGTACTGATGGTCGATCTACTAGAACTTTGGAAATATGCTTTGGGGAAGTCTTATCCTCGTTTTGTCCGGGAGGTAACACCTTTGCTTTTGTGACCGTTCATGTTGGCCCTGATGCTTTAGTTTGCTCTTTTATTTTCTTTTTGTTACGCTTTCTTCTTGAAGACTTTGGCCATTGCGCTGATTTTGCTTTTTTCTTGACGATTTGTAGGAAATTGCCCCACTTTCTGTTGTTGTCGATTTTTGTTGGAGATGCTTTGGACTCCTTGGGGATTTTCATTGTGTTGATAAAGACAATTATCTTTGGGAACATCTCAACTGGTGTGCATGTCCGTTAATGGGAACTCTTTGCTTGAACCTTGAGGAAGTGTCGCCTCCGTGGTCCGTTGCTTCCAGTTTCTTACTACATGATCTCCATTTACCTCAGTGTGAGGCGGTCCTTAGACTTAAAGGGAGTAGTGTGTGGAGAAACTTCGACTTTGGCTCGGAAGGGTTCGCAATGGCCAATGTTTTGTGTTTGGGATAGAGAAGAAGTACTCGATCTCATCCTAGTATGAGCATCTTTTGTTAAAGGATTCCTTGTCCACCCGGACACTTGTGTGGGTGAATCCTCACAGTGTTTACGCTCATCTCTCTTTGGGTAAGTGTTTGGGGAATGGGTTTTCCTTCTCCAATTCTCGCCCAGAAGTATTTTTATAATGTGGTGAATGATCATGCAAATGCTTAGGAAATGAATACCTTTGGGTAAACAAACCTCTTTGGAGACGTCGTACTAAGGTAGTGCTCTTGTGCAAACTTCGCGGGGAAAGTGTTTGCACTTTCATGCCCATGTCATGGTCCTTGAGATTAGACTCGGAACGACTTCCACTCGACCACCTACGCCATTGCCTAAGAGTTTGTACCGTACCATGCGGAGTCCATGTGCCTACACAGTTGACAACATACGGAAGTGAAGTTAGCTCATGTACTTCGACTCCCGCTTGGGGAGATTATAATAAAGTTGGGTATTCGCTGAGAATATGAGATGAATATGCCCATATCGATGGTCGTTCTGGAAGAATATGCTTGCATATTCTATTCTTGTTGAGGAATGCGGTGTTTGTAACCGACTCCAGCTGGGGAAATGGTGGTATGACTGTGTCTGGGAAATGATAAGAAATTTGTTAGAGAGTAGTGTAGATGATACTCCCTTTCGATATGATCATCCTTGGTGACAACAAAGGCAATCTCGAAGCTTTGGTTCGAAATCTTCCACCCGACCGCCCACGCCTTTGTTCGTAATGCAAGATGTTCATGTACCTACACTCGCCAAAGGGCGGATAACAAGTGAACTCATGTAACTTGTTCCGTAGAGAAAGTATTAAAATTGGATTAATACTCCCTTTCATGTCTTTTCGCCATTGCGTCTTTGTCGGATATGATCAAAGGATTGGCGAAATGCTACTCTTGCCGTGGACTGCTATATAAGGTTGCTCATGTACCTGTCAAACAGATGGCGAGAAAACAAGTGAGTTCGTGTAACTTGTTTCTTTTAGAGTATAAACGAAGTTTGCTCCTGTAACCCCGTTTTGTATGAACGCGAAGTAGAGTTTTGGTACTTTCCTTTTTATGTAGTTTCATCATTGCGTCTTCGTCCACAGGAATCGAAGGATTGATGAAATTCTACTCTTGCCTTGTGTCCGTTGTACAAGGTTGCTCATGTACCTATCAAACGGATAATGAGAAAACAAGTGGGTTCGTGCAACTTGTTTCGTTTAGAGTAGAAATGATGTTTGCTCATGTAACTTGGTTTTTTTTTTCTTTTGCGAGAAAGGTGAAGTAAAGTGTTGGTACTTCTCTTTTATGTTTCGCCAGTGCATCTTTGTCCGCAGGAATCAAAGGATTGGCGAAATCTACTCGTGCCTTGTGTCTGTTGTATAAGGGTGCTCGAGAAACAAGTAAGTTCATGTGACTTGTTTCTGTTAGAGTAAGAATAAAGTTTGCTCATGTAACTTCATTTGTAAGAAAAATGAAGTAGTGTTTTGGTATTTCCCTTTTGTATGGTTTCGTCATTGCGTCTTCGTCCGATGGAATCGAAGGTTTGACGAAGTGGCTACTCTGGTTTTGTATCCGTTGTATAAGGTTGCTCATGTACCTATCAAACAGATGATAAGAAAACAAGTGTCTTCGTGCAACTTGATTCTTTTAGAGTAGAAATGAAATTTGCTGATGTAATTTCATTTATAAGAAAGGTGAAGTGGAGCTTTGATACTTCCCTTTGTATAATTTCGTCAGTGCATCTTCGTCCGTGGGAATCGAAGGATTCAACGAAATTGCGACAAGACTTTGGCTTGAAGTTTTGCCACCCTGCCACCCTCCCCTTTGTCATAGGAGTTGTGTACCATTCGTGTGAGGACCTCTTGTACCTGCCCACGAGACAAAGGATGTAAGCGAAATGAGCTCATGTAATTTCACTTAGCTTGATGAAGAGAATAATATTTGTATGATTCTCCCTTTTCATGTTTATTGTCAGTGTTCTTTGCCCCAATTGACTCCCTGGGGGTATAAAGAAGTTTGCTGACGAAGATTGTTCTGAAGCTTTGGCTTGAAACTTCATCGTTTGTTGTCTACTTAAGACGCTCATGTATTTTCATGTAATTTGGTGTCTTGTTGTCTTGTTGATCATGAGTGTTGTTTCAAAGCTTTGATTCGAAAGTTGTCTTGATTGGCATGATAGGATATTGTTATATCTACATGTACCAAGGACAAAAACAAGTGAGTTTAAGTGACTTGTTTTTATTGAAAAGTATTGATCAAGGAACGAACACTTCCTTCATGTATGTCGTTATTTTATCAACGAAGGCTGTTTCGAGATTTTAGCTCGAAAATTTTCCAACAGGCCACATTCACCTTCTCGTCCGCCTAGGTTGTTTATGTGCCTATGAGACAAGCCTAAGGGCAAAACAAGTAAGTTCATGTAACTTATTTCGCAAAGAAAGCCTTTGTTAAGGAACATATACTCCCTTTCATGTTATTCGTCATTTTGTCGACTGAGAGTTATCCAAAATTGCTCAATTTCGTCCCAGGATAGCTTGGAGATATGCCCCAGAGTCGCTTGGAGATATGTCCATGATCACTCGGAGATTTGCCACAGGATCGGTCAGGGATTTGCCCTACGATCGCTTGGAGATTTGTCCCGGGATCGGTCGGGGATTTGCCCTAGGATCGCTCGAAGATTTGCCCCGGATTGTTCACGTGTTGTCGTCGTCGTTGTTTTGCCAACGAAGGCTGTTTCAAAACTTTGGCTCGAAACTTTTCCACCCTACTATCCTCACCTTCGTCGTCTGTTAGGATGTTCATGTTCATGTACCTATAAGACAAACCGAAGGGCAAAACAAGTAAGCTCATGTAACCTGTTCTGCAGAGAAAGTATTAGTTGAGGAACGAATACTCCCTTTCATGTAGATCGTCGTTTTGTTGACAACGAAGGATATTTTGAAGCTTTGGCTCAAAACTGTTTCAAGGCTTTGGCTCGAAACTTTACCACCCTGTCACCCACGCCTTCGTCAACATGCGACAAGGGCTAAAATAAGTGAGCTCATGTAACTTATTTTTGCAAGAAAATACTGATCAAGGAACAGATACGCCCTTTCATGTGTTGTAATGTCGAAGAGTATCTGCATTGAGTGCTTGTGGCAATTCTTCTCGGTTAAGGTGGTTGCTTTCTAGAAAGGGCTTGCTTGATAGCGAACGTCTCCTAAGAAGTTTGAATAGAAATATCTTTTGAAATTGCTGGCGTTTGACAGGATCCATTTAAGAATATTGTCACCAAGTCGATTATCTTTGGATATGCATTGTTGATTGCTTATTGAGGTGGGTCTGGGCGGGTAGCTGGCCTCTCATGTGGTGAGCCTTCTCCTTGGGACGAGCTCCAGAGAGTCAGTAATTGAATTTCTGCTGGATTGATCACTTAGATACCGTGGATGAGCTTGATGGGAGTTGCCTCAGTCCGAGTACGCGTCATCGTTAGGTAGATTGTGCGTTCTTTGGTGTAGGTTGAAGATGTTATGTAATCGTTGCCCCAAATGATTCGTCTTGTGTTGTGAGATAAATGGATGCCCCGGTATGGGCGGTTTGAATATCGGTGGCTCCGTCAGACATGTCTTGAGTTGTTAGAAGGCGAGTAATGCGAATAGGAGCTTCTGATGCCAATCACGCTACGTATCCGCCGTCTCTTGAACGATCTAGTCCAAGTTCATGTTTTGGTCGGGGGGATTCTTTGGATCCGGTGCTCGTCGAATTCCTGTTATCTGAGAGACAGTGAGGTCGATTGCTTGCAAGTGTTCCGATCTCGTGAGGTCGTTGTGAAGGCGGGGTTTACCCCTTGTGCTAGAATGTACTCTCGGTCAAAGGATTTGCCTTGTCCCCGATTGGCGGATATTGATGATCAGGGATTGTGACGCAGACTTGAGGATGGCCCCTTGTTGAGGATCGGGGCTTGGGTTGTAAATTGGGGATTGCCCTTGTCTGATTTTCCAATGTTGAGAATCATGACTTAGGATGAGCGGAGGAATATCGTCTTCATGTCCACGGTAGAAGAAGTTGGGAAAGATGTTTTCGTTGGTGTCAAAGTTGCGGTGACTGATAATGTAGGAATTGGTTATGCTTCTTTGGTGCGGTTGTTGGATTAGTAGGGATGTGATATTCCCGGTGTGTCCGGTCTTAGCATGTCTGCGAATGACTCTTTGGGCTCGTCATTAGCTCCTTGGTAACCGTTGGGTGATCTTTGGTCTTCGTGTTTGGCTTTGTATCTTGGTAGCCATTGATGACACTTTGGGCTCATGTCGTTGGACGTACGACTTTGGACCTTGGTAGCCGTAATGAAAACTTTAGTCTTCATGTTGTCAGATGTTCGGCTTTGGGCCTTGGTAGTTGTCGATGAATCCTTGGTATTCTTGTGCTTGTAGATTTGTAATGTCATGCCTTGTCCCTAGTCCCGTTCGAGGAACCATGTTGGAGAATTAAACCTCGGAAGGAAAATAGAGAGAATGTTTGGATTAGTATCATGCAACAATGTAATCGATGCATGATAAATTTGTGATGATACTTAATCGCACTCGTATATGCAGAAAAGTATGCATTATGTAACTGCAATTGTAAATGAGACGTAGTGATGCAATGGAGCGATTACTGTGAATGACATGATAATGTAACTACTGTAATCGAAAATGCACTCGTGTGGTCATGCGAATACATGAATGCAGTAAGCAATAAATAGGTAGGGAGGGAGAAAGGAGGATTCTTGAAGTCCTCTATGATTAACCCAAACCGCTGCAAAACGAGTAGTGTTAGCTCTACAGTTTATCGCAGGCAAAGCGTACCTGAGACATGTCCCTGCACAAGTAATAGTCACTTAGTAACAAACAAATTCATATGCAGCGTCTGATACCTGTAGTGGACAAACAATGCTAGACTCTCGGACGAAGGCTTCTAAACCTCCCTCGGACTAAGGGAGGCGGCGCCCCGGCCAAAAACCATACTGCAAAGAGCAGCAGGCTGGGCCTCTTGGTGACCCCCCTAAAAATCCTAGCCCCGGGTTCGGGCACTCCTAGACATGCCTAGTAAGCGGTAAATAAACACAACTATGAGGGCAGACAAAGGGCACCGAGCCCGCAAACAAGAACCCCTCTCCATATGTGGATTAAAAATGTAAGAGCATTCGAAAGGAATCCACATGCAGAGTCCCCAGCGGAGTCGCCATCCGGGATGTACGGCGCCTTCCGGCCTAGCACGCACGTGGCGGTTCAGACGACACGAGGATCCGGGCCCGCTCCCCAAGGCCCAACCGATCGACGTCACGACTCGAGCATCGGACACTGCGGAAGGGAATTGGGTGATCCATCCCTGGGTTCCTAACTGGACCTGCTCGGGCCCTCGCCGACTGTCTCTGTTTTCCTAAGAGGCGGTGAGCGAAAGGCGGAGCATGATCCGAAGAAGGAACTTTCGGGAGAAATCGGGAGCGGCTCGTGTCATCAGTTCCTCATCCAAAATGGCTCCGTAAAAAGTTTGTTGTTGTTTATCCTAGGTAAACTATACGGAGTCGCCGCCGACTTTATTTACAAAATCTGTTTAAGTCGGAAAAAACGATGGTTCGAGGATCCTTAATTACTAACTCTTACATCTAAACATGCGAAAATGTGGCGTTTGCTCTAAAAGTTTGCTTTTGGTTAACGAGTGTTGGACCCGATCCGGGCATAACTCCGGACTCATGTCAATGTTTTACGAGCATTGGACCCAATTCGAGTTTTTTGGGCCCGAACTCATGTGTGTTTGGTAAATAGCATGCGACGATAAACCTACGGGCCTAAGACATGCGGACAAGCACAGACAATTATTGAGATAAAAGGGAGCGGGGAAGGGTGGTGAAACACTTGGGCCCACGACCCGTTACATGTGGAAATAAAGAAAAACAGGAGGCCCATACCTCCCTCATGTACCTGAGGCCCACCGGGATGGCTTTAAATTGGTCGGGCTCGTCAGCTGAGGCCGCTTTCGAGATGTGTTTCCACCATGGGTTTCCTCGCGTGCCTCCAGTCTTCGAAATTTGTTTTGTCGAACTCCCGTGAAGCTCAATTGATTTTTATACAAATCAAACCAGAATGCGGTTAGAAAATTCGAATAATAATAATAATAACAATTTAATTCGACATCAATTACATGTTGCCCTTGATACTTTTGCTTTTGTTTTTGTTTTTTTAAGTAAATTAATTGATTAATTGTCATTTTAAAAAAATATTTAAAAAAACTTATTGTTAAAAACATGTGACGTGATTAAAACAAAAAAAAAGTAAATTAATTGATTATCAAAAATGGTTTAAACGACAATTTTAAAAAAATAGTTATTGTAAAAAAAACGTGCAACGGTGATTTTTTTTTAATAATAATAATGATAATAATAACAAATAGTAATAATGATGATTATTATAGTAAAAATAATTAAAAAAATGAAACTGAAGGAACTTTAATAATAATAAAATAACAAAAATTGTAACAAACAACACGTTAATTTGCCCATGAATAAATAACTCTTTGGTAAAAAGAAAATCATTAACTTTGTTAATTTTGAAACCGTGATAACCAAAAGAAATGGTCAAAAGTAAAATCACATTTTTTTGTCAAATCAAAAATTCGTTTTTTTTTAATAACGAAAATAATGGTAACTATTCAGATTTAAACAAATTAAAGATAAAAATAATACTAAAATAATAATAAAAAAAAAATGGATCTAACCCTCCTGAATCGATATCAATCTTCAGACGCCGGGGAAGAGAGTCTGATCTTGGCTGAAGGAATGGATCGTCGAGAGATGCCAAGTGATTCGTTTCCTTGGGATGTACCTGTGCATAGAAAGAAAAACATCAAAACAACAAGAATGCTTCCCACGGGTCTGACCGTGAGAAGCTCAAACAAGCGGGCTGGTAGAAAGAAACAACATCAAATGTGTTTTGGTTCTATAGACGACAAGGTAAGCGACCCGTTCGAATTCCCAGAAGAGCGTTGTTTGCGGGTGCGACGCCTACTATGCTGGTGCAATTTCAAGGCCTCGAGGGTATGGATCTGAGTTGGTGACGCTGGAGGTTGCTGGATGCAAGAGTGTCTGTGTGGGAGTGTCTGTCTCCATCGGGGCTCAGTTTCTCGTTCCCCACATCACATGCGATGAGTTCAACAAATGTAAAAGGTGGTCAGCCATATTCTAAATTAAAAGTCGGGCTGAATGAATATGGAAAAAAAAATTGAAAAAACTCACCGAGGGGTAGCCTCGCCCCGGGATAGCCCGAGGAGGAAGAAGTACGTCGTGGAGTCCGTTTAGGGGAGGCTGCCTTGGAGTCGGTCCTTATCCATGCTTAGATTGTGGTTATGACAGGATGCGGGTCAGAGAGGAGGGCGTCGACTAGTCGGGAGGCTTTGGCTTTGGAGAGGGAGAGTCCTTGGCTCTAGTGTCTATGTATATGTCGGGAGATTTTTGTTTCCGGTTGTTTGTCGATGAATTTGTCTCCCATTCTCAGAGGAGTTGGCATCCGGTTTTTCAGAGGGGGTGGAGCGTGTCTGGAGGTGAGGGACATCTCTGAAAGGCCGTCGTCTGATTTTTTTCGGATTGTCTGATAGGGGATGGGGAGGCTTTGGCTTTGGGGAATGAGAGGATACCAGAGATCCTCTGGATTTTTTACGTGTGTCCATGTCTCCTCCTTTAGAAAGAATTCCTTTATGAATGGAATTCTTGCCCCCTAGAATCAGAGAAATCTGAAGAAATATTTTGATTGATTGAATAATTATAGTGTGAAATTATTTGTTTCCCCTCTTTTTTATCAAAGGACGATCTTCCGGATAATGATGTGGGGTGGGAATCATTCTCTTCCCTTTTATTTACTTTACTTTCCCTTTTTTTGGGATAAGGCTGATTTGTCTTTGGGCACGTAGAGGGAAATAAAAAAAAAATGGGGGAGGATAATGTTTTTTTTTAAATTAAAATTAAAATTTAAAAATGAAATTCGTAATAAAAATAAGGATGGTTTGAATTGGGCTTAAACCATTTTCTTGTTGGACCGGGCTTAATTTATAGCCCACGGAATAATTTGAGGTATTACAACTGACTATGAGCTTAAGCTAGCCAACGACAGGATAATATCCCTGCCTGCATCCAAACTCCTCTGGTCTCTGGCCTTGCCTGAGTGGGCAGACCGGGGGCACAAGTACTGCCATCCGTTCACTCCAGGCCTCGCGGAACACGAGAACGTGAAGAGGCTGCCGAGGTACTTGGTAAGGGAGTACACGGGGGATCCCCTGTCAGAGAGGCAGAAGCAACTTGTGAAGATGTTGAGCAAGCTAGGGGCAGAGGCCGTAAGCGAGTTCTACGAGGGCGAGTTCCATGGCGTGGAGCTGTTTGATCCTGTCCAGGCCCAGAATCTGATGAAGCTGATCAAGGCTTTTGTGAATGGAGGAGATGGGGCGATTAAGTCCACCATGTGAGAATCCGAGGTTAGTTTGAAATGTGAAGACTTTCTAGTGACGAAGCTTTCCATGTATTATTACATCTCCTCCAAAATCATCCCGCGCAAACCAAACCGAAGCAAAAATGCTCTGTCCTACCGGTGCGTCCCTACTTTCATACTCAACTATTAACATCCAATTAGTTAGCAACTGATCGGCCATCGCGACTGCATTGAGGACAGAGATAAAATCGAGTACGAAATTGAGGGACCAAAGCCCATGTTTTGATGTTTGAATTATGCTCATCTTTTTCTCTATTTTGAAAGATTGCGCCTTAATTAAGGATTTTGAGTTTTGTTCCTAAATAACGTTGGTTCCGAAATTATTTCACCAAATAAGGTCCTAACTTTCGAAATTCGGCAACAAATGCAGCGAAATCGGCCTTACAAAAACCGATTTCGGTTGTGAAGGAAGTCGGCCTTTGTAAAGCTGATTTCATCCCAGCTAAAGCGAAGTGGGCCTTAGAAAGGCCGACTTCATGCCATTCGTCCCTTTCGCAAAGGCCGACTTCTTAACACTTAAAAAAAAATTCACTTTATAAGGCCGACTTCCTTAAGGGGGCGTGGAAGTCGAATGGATCTGAATGTGATTGAGATTAAGATTGAACAAGGTTCAATCTTGCCACTGTATAATTAGATTAAGATTGAACAAGGTTCAATTTTTTTCGAATGGATCTGAATGTGATTGATGTTGCGTGAAAAGGGAAAAAAAAGTGGAAGAAAGGAAAAGAAAGAAAGCTCGCTCTCGCTCGTTCGCTGGCTCACTCACTCAATTTATTAATCAATCAATCACACTCGGGGGTTGGGGTGGAGACCTTCCTTTCTATCCATCAGACAATGTGATGTCCGTGACATCAAGAGGAGGGGGGAGATCTCAGTGGAAAATAACCTTTTTCTTTTTTACCCCAATCCACTTCCTTCACGCACAAAGTAAGATCTCGATCTTACATAGGCTGACTTTGGTGAAATTTTTTTTTGAAGTGTTAAGAAGTCGGCCTTTGTAAGGCCGACTTCAGTAAAATTGACATTTTTTTTGTTAAGTCTTCAGAAGTCCGCCTTACAAAGGTCGACTTCATGCTGGAGGGACGGATTACATGAAAAGGCCAACTTCATCCTAGCCGACGTGAAGTCGGCCTTACAAAAGCCGATTTCCTTTATAATCGAAGTCGGCCTTCGTAAGGCCGATTTCGATGCATTAGTTGCCCAATTTTGAAAGTTGGGAACTTATTTGGCGAAATAGTTTCCGGACCAACGTTATTTAGGAACAAAACTCTAAGGATTTTTGTCTTTTGCAGTGCTCGAATGGATTGCCTTGGGCTGCAAAAAATAAAAACCTTTAGTTTTACCTCTGCTCCCTTGTGATTGTACTTGCAGTTTGGTTGATTTTTGTACGGAAATACGGTTAGTTTTAAAAAATATTTACGAAATACTGTTCGTGTTTCGTAAAAACGCGCCCCATAAATTACAAAGAGTGTGGGTTTTGAAAACCCGCCCTCGAGGAAAATAGGGAGAGGCGGGTGTTCAAAGCCCGCTCTATGGGGCTCATATGAATCCACATGAATATGTGTTTTGAAAACCCGCCTTCATGTAAAGATGAGTTTTCAAAACGCGTCTTTCAAGGGGTGGGTTTTGAGAACCCGCCCCTCCACTTGGTGAAAAATTACGCCAAAGAGGTCCAACACTTGGTTAGAGGGGATGTAATCCTCACCCTATCTATTTTAGGTATTTTCATACTTCTAACATGCATTTCTCTGAAGATTTCTCCTACCTCTGAAAATGTGAGGAGAAAACCATTGAGATGTACTCAACCAGGTCATGTACCATTCTTGTGTGTGAACCTCATGGCCACAATTGTTTTTGTCTCGATAGATGCACTGACAACAGAAGCGGCTACTCTCCTGGAGGATAAGTCCGCTTTAAAAAAAATCTTCCGAAATTAGTAATAATGTACAAAAAATCAATCGAAATTAATCATAAAAAATTTTCTTTTGTACTCTTCTGATCGGTTTAGTATACTATTTTTACCAAAATATACAAAACTTATAAAGTAACTTATTAGTAAAGTACAAAATAATGAATTTTATTAAACTTTTTTTAGTATGATGAGCTTAGTAATTTGTGAAATGAATGAATAGTAATGGGCTTATTACATTTGTACAAGTACAATACAATTTACTGAAAATATTAGTAATTTACAATACGTTATATTACGATTTACTAACTTTTTTTGTAATTTACAATATGATACAATACAATGTACTAATTTTTTTTTAGTAATTTACAATACGATGCAATACAACAAGCACGGCGATCCCAGTGTCACAATTTCAGCATTTCTCAGTGCTCAAGAGTTTTGAGTATCGCCTCCAAGACCTTTTAGAGTTAGAGGCATCAGATCCCCTTTTTCTGAAACTCTAGATGAGCGAGTCGGAAAGTTGTGTTGAAAATGAAATTTATAGTATACACGCTTTCACCTAAGAGTTCAAACTTTTAGGAAAGTGGGCGTCAACTGCTGTGCAACAGTGGTATCAGAGCCAGAGGTCGAGGGTCAAGTTGAAGATTCAACATTTTCCTTTCCTAAATGTTGCGTTCATTGTGCTTCCCAAGCTGGAATACAAGCACGGTGATCTCAGTGTCACTGATAGACTTGACACTTACAAAGCTTGCATTACGTGCTTGAGGTGTTGTCTGCTATGCTCGGCGAAAAAGCTTTTAATGTCGATGAACAACAGCTGAAGTTGGTAATTTACCTGATTCAAAGCAATAAATTGGTGGAAGGAGCCAAGGAAGCTATTGCAATATTCAGTGAGCTCCTCAAGCGCCGCGCGGAAAGCTGGGAAGAAATTAGCATTTCAACTTATTAGGAGCGTACTCGATGTCATCAACGGCAACGGGGGTGCACTAACGAGGAGGAGGTTCAAGATACTTTGAAAGAAGTTATACAAGTGGTTAACACTTTTAGCAAGTTCTTGGGGTGAGAAACTCTTTTGATTCAAGTCTCTAGTGATGCTAAACCATGGAATCCGACAGTTTGGACACATTTAATTTCTTTTGCAATCATGTTTTAGGATAGATATTGTCTATTTCTAGAAGTTGTTTCTTTTATAGTATAGGAGTTCGTAGTCAAATGTAAGGTTTGTTTAACGAGATGCTGGAATTTAATCAATAATTGGTGTTAGTTCGCATGAATGTTTTCATTGGACTTATTTGTCATTTT
The DNA here is from genome assembly GCA_029817715.1 of Melastoma dodecandrum. Lineage (NCBI taxonomy): Eukaryota > Viridiplantae > Streptophyta > Magnoliopsida > Myrtales > Melastomataceae > Melastoma > Melastoma dodecandrum. Next base: position 181,194 of record JARUPY010000589.1, on the reverse strand, counting down.
ACAAGTTCACAATCGCACTATGTGATTGGCGGTTGCTTTATAACTTTTTTATAAACTTGAATTGTCAATTTTCATTCTTTTCTTGGATACAGGCTCTGAAATACTAATTTGTCTTTTAAAACTTGGATGTCTTCAACAAGTTAGGTGGCTAAGAGTATGAGGCGTTCTGAGGAAAGGCTATTGATAAATTAGCATTCACATATCTGGTGAATGATGCGGAAAGAGATGTTTCATGAATTTGTTAGGGTATCATTGGTGGAATTCGGGGACAGAAGATTCAAGGTAAAATATTGGAGCAATTTTTCTTTCAATGGAATGATCATTTTCATTCGCCTAGTCTTCGTCTTTTGCAGGTTAACATTGAGAATGTGTTGGCATATATTCATAGGGGCGAATGGGGGGAGAATTCTTGTACACCACATGCTGAGTAGCCTGTTAGATTCCTCTTATAGCAACGCTAAGGTAACCTTTAAATTGTTCGATGCTTGTGTAATTTCTCCATGCAAATGCACTCATCTCTAGATTCAGCAATCCAAGGACTCTTTAATTCTTTGAATATCTTTGTGTGCTAATTTTCTATGTTTAACTAGTCCATTAGATGACAAGAAACACTGATTGTCGCGTCCAGTTCAAGTGATTTGAGCTCAATAAATAGCAAATTACTCTTGGTGTACCTGTTTCCATGAGTATAGTTTTTTAGGGCATCTGATGTGCTAATGAATACCAACATGGTAGTTTTGAGTTGGCATTGATTTGTTTATTTGCCACACAATAAGTCATTTTCCATTTATTCTTTGAAGCTCTAGTCGCCAAGCCACATAAATTTTTTTTTTATCTTTAGTCTTAAAAGGCGGTGTTTTAAAGGGGTGCATCTTCTTTCCTTTTCTTTTTAATCTCATTGAATGGATGATATGTTGAATCAGGAAACCGAACACCAAGAGTTAGCTAAGACAGACTGCTTGTGCTGACGTGCATTAATTATGTTTGCACAAAAGGGAACCAGATTTAGAGGTACCTTGCTTTAGTTTTTGTCAAAATTATTTATATTTTGAGGTGAGTACGTTGTCTTCTTTTTCTCACTCTCGAAGGAACACTTAACAGGATGTAATTAAGGACATAAGTACATCATTAGATCCCTGATTGAGCACTCATCCCTCCTCCCTTGGCAATCGTTGCTTTATGACACTCTGGACTTGCTTTTAATTAAGTTAAGGTATGGATGATTGTTTTTTGAAGTATGTTTTGTATTTTTTTTTTTTTTTACATGAAAGAGTGTGTTTTGATCATTTTGATGTTTGTTTAGGGCTTTGTTTTATGACACTACTATGTTGTTGAAGATATTATTATCCGTTGAACTAAGCCTTCTATGGGAATGTGGAAGGCTGAGTCCACGGGCTTTGCTTATGCCCAATACGTAGGCCCATCTTGAATGTTCTTTATGTGGGGGGATTATGTGAACAGTATTAATTGGTGGATTGATTCTTTGAAATCTTATTCTGATGAGACTTTTATTGGCTTTACAAATTGTTTCTCATCTTTCATCTCATTTCCTGGAGAATCGCCCGATCCCGCATATTCTTGGAGATCTTCAATTGATAATGTCATGAGAGAAATGAGTGAACTCTATGCAAAGGTAAGATTTTGTTTCGTACTCCGATCAAATAACCTTCATGCATTTATCTTCACTGTGGTTTCTTCTAAAATTATCCTACTTTAGGGTTATCCGTCGTCAATGTTCTTTTATTCTACAGCTGCCGATGATAGAAAATTTTACGACTGGGAGTGTCATTCTTCCTTATATACCATACCACATCGGATGGGCGTCCCCATTCAATGTGAGAGTTTTTCCATGCATAAGCCTACCTCGTGCAGTTGGGAAAAGTACTCCTCGTGTCGCTGTTTCTTATTTATATAGGAAAGACAATTCCTCTCCAACTAGCACAAGTGCCCGAAAACTAGAAGTTGAAGGTTGTAAGGATGACATTGCCCATGGGGTGGCATTGGATCTCAGAGCAGCATCGCAGAGAGGAGACTCGCCTCAAGTTTCACTAAGTCCCTTCAGTCGTAAGAACAGAGCATGTTAAGTAAGGCATCATCAGCCGTTCAAAGTCATGAGAGGATGGTATTTACAACAACATTTTTATTTTCTATAGGGGGAACATATGAAGGTTCACGTAGTGATCATCTTGTACTGAAATGATCCATCAATTTCAGTCAAGTAAAAGTCCCTGCTTTCTATTCTTTGCACTTACTCCTGACAAGACCTCAGAAAAGTGAAGCGGTAAGCATGCAGCAACAAGGTTGTCTGAGAGAGCACTTTTTTGGAGAATGGAGTGTTGTCGTAAGGAGGTAAACATTCTACCATGCCTACAGGTGCAAAGTTTATGTTAGTTGTGCGATTTATGTGACCCCAAACCTGAGATCAACAATTAAAGAAGGCGTGATGTGATCCGCCTATTCGGTCTGGTTTTTTTCCTGTGCTAATGGATGAGGTAAGCCTCCATATATATGGTAATAATCCTCATGTTCTGGTTTTGTTTCAGGAGTTGTTGGATCCCACGTCTTCGCCGATTGTGTGTGGATGGCATAAGTATTTGCTTATTTTGACCATGTTGTAGCTAAAAACCTGACATCTCAAATTCCTTGCAAAGAATGGACAAGGAGGATCGGGAACGACGGGCACCTGATCTGCATCGAGGATCCCTTTGACACCTCCCAACACCTGGGTAAAGACCGCGCCGCTGCCCGCATAATGCAGCACGATCCGAACCGCGTGTGTCACTCTCTTCGAGCCTTTCAAGTCCCCTTCCTCGAGTGAACAGCCCCTCACCGGCATCTACTCTTTGGTGTATACAAGGCTTTTTCCATGTAAAGATCTATCGGGCAGGGCATGTTGAAGGCAGGACAACATTCATTTAGGGATTAGTTTGAATTCCATGCAACTATAATCAGTGGATGATTTTGAATGGATATTATTATTATTGATCAAGTTTGCGTGGGTCCCCCCCCCCCCCCTCGATAGGACGCTGCTTTTTGAAGGTTAAAAGATATCGTTTCGGCAAACATGGCGGAGCCTCCCGGAAGCTTCCTCGAACGCCACCACACCTCCGTCGGAAAACCCACTGTCCTCGTCATCGGCCCGCCGTCGGTCCTTCGCGTCTGCCCTGAACCCTTAACCTCCAAGTTCAACCTAGTCAAATCCTACGAGTCTCCCCTCCCCCTCCCTTCCTTCCTCGCTGCCAGCGCCCACGACCCCGCCTCCTTCCAAGCTCTCTTCACCTCCGGCGTCACCTCTGTCTCGGCCTCCAGTATCCTTGACCACCTACCCTCCCTCCGCATCATCGTCACCACCTCCATCGGACTCGATCACATCGATCTCAAGGAGTGTGGTCGCCGGGGCATATCCGTCGCCAACGCTGGGGATATCTTCCCAGATGACGTGGCTGATACGGCTGTGGCATTGACTATTGATGTGTTGCGCAGGGTTTCTGCTGCCGATCGGTTCGTCAGGAAGGGGGCCTGGGCATCCCGAGTGGAGTATCCGCTAGGGAGTAAGGTTTGATCTCTGTAGTGTATTTGCTGTATAGCTGATATTTGATGATGAATGAACTTGGATTATGCTCTGCTTCTCTAGGCGTTGTTCAGACTACAATGACTCGGCTGATATATACCGCTGGAAGGGATTGTTTCTCGATGTTCATTTTCTGCGGGATGTTTCATTCTTCAAGATAAACTTAATCATCATCACTGATGCAGGTTTCTGGGAAAAGAGTTGGGATAATTGGGCTAGGTAGTATCGGGTTGAGAGTTGCGAGACGGATGGAAGGGTTTGGCTGCCCCATATCTTACAACTCCAGGAACAATAAGCCTTTGGTTCCATACGCATTCTATTCCGGCGTCCATGAACTGGCATCGAATGTTGATATTCTCGTCATATGCTGTGCATTGAATGAGGAGACTCGCCACCTGATCGATAGGTCGGTGATGTTAGCGCTAGGTAAAGATGGTGTAGTAATCAACATCGCCCGAGGAGCAATCATAAATGAGGAGGAGCTGGTCGGGTGTTTGGTACAAGGCGAAATAGCCGGTGCTGGTTTGGATGTGTTCGAGGACGAGCCTAATGTTCCCAAGGAGTTATTTTCGTTGGATAATGTCGTATTATCGCCCCATGCTGCTGTTTTCACAAAAGAATCTTTTATGGAGCTGGCCAACCTTATGGCCGGGAACTTGGAAGCTTTCTTCGAAGATAAACCTCTGTTAACCCCGGTCAATCTGGATGAAATGACGAGATGATGGAAGAGGCCGATCCAGTCTGTTAGCCTCCATTGAACATGGTTCTCGCTGTGGCACCTAAGCACCTCGTTGTGTAATGTTGTACTACCTGGTAGTAATACTCCATGCAACTATTGTTGCTGCAACTACAAAAGGCAATTTGTCCAAGTGATCGACATATTTATCTTATATTTTTTAGCAACTCCGGCCATTCGGATGAAGTAGCCGAAATAAGTGCATTATATTCAATATGATTTTTCTCTAAAACAACAGTTGTAGAAGTATGCACTTACTACATCACAAAAGGAATGTCTGCGACTTTTCAAACCTTTAGAGCCTAGAGGTTCATACACAGTTGCCGCTGGAACGGCCCCTCCTATTTCCCAGAAAGCCCGATGAATAAACCCTTGTCAACCTCTGAACTGGGGCTGCTCTCTCTCAGGCTCAGATTATCCTGGCATTCATTCCCGGTTCGCGGAGTCTCATATCCACGCTGTTATACAAGGACAATGGGACCCCGGTCATGTCTCCATGGTAGTGATGGATAACACATCAGATGAAAGCTTAAAAACAAGGTCCCCCATAAACACTAGAATACCAGCAAATCATGAAGTCTGAACGCATCGCTAGAAACTGTTCCATTTACATAAAGCCAATGGTTGCATACTTTGTAGAAACGGTTGGTCCTTGCTGCCTCATGGACATAGTTTCGTAAAGTACGAAAAAGTAAAAATAAATTTTGTTGTTTGGGCGTCATACAAGTGCTTGCTTCCTTAAAAGTCTGTTTATTTGGACAAGTGCATTACAGAGCCCGTCGTAAGGTCGAAACAGTAAGACATTGTGTACGAAACAGCAAACCACAGCTCGATAGCTCTTGTTTCACGAATGCTCATCCGCACATTTTGTATCTCTCTCACCTCCTCCCTCTCAAGGAGCTCACCAGACAATTCCAACCTCGTTTCTTATTCTCTTTGAAATCATCCCTGCTGTCAGACTGCAGGCTACCAGTATAAACTTTTCTCCTTCTTTCAATCATCATACTACGTGGGAATTTAAATTTTCAGTCCTGCCAGTTGTTACTTTTAACTCTGCAAAAGGTTTGTCATCATCCTCATGTATATGGTAAAAAAAGACAATTTGAAGATCCTCTTTAAGGTAAAAAAAGAAAGGCTTAAGAACAATATCCTCAACCCTGTAGAAGTAGTCAAATGGGGCCTTTTTGATATCCTCGTGCATCCCTGAAGATAATATCAGACACCAACCGAGTTGAACCCCAAACAAGTCTGGTCTAGCCTCCCCACCTGACTGTAGCACAACAACACCCCGCCTGGACTCTCGGATCTTCCCTTTTCCCAGCGAAGTGATCGCCACCGATTGCGTCAAGGAAAAATCCCTGACTGATCACGAGGATACGATGTCAGGTGTCTCTGCTTCGACGGACAACAGCGCAGTGTGCACTTTGCCAACCCAGTTGTCCAGACGATCGCGCAGTGACTTAACCTGTGGGATTCCCAAGACTCTCGGCTGCACCCATGAAACATGCACTGTTCCCTCCACTTGATCGATGACTCCTTCAATGAGATGAACCTGAAACCAATCCATCAATAGCAAACGGCTTCAGGTGGAGAAGGACACATGATCACAGAGCACCACAGCAATATGACTCAATAGCAGAACCAATAGGAATCATCTAAAAGAAGCCCGATATATTGGAGTGGTGATTGAAATAATGGAAATTTCTCTTCAAAGGAAAATGCTAATTCACGGACAAGGTGTTAAGGTAATATTATCACTACTCGAATTTAAAATCTATATGGCAGTACCAGAAGAACGATAGAGGACAGACTGTCCAAAATAAGAAATTTTTTGGAGAGAGTGAAATTGCCATGAGACTCAATATCTTTTCTTTAGAAGGCAGGAGACAACACTGCCAAGTATGCGACGGGGACAAAAATGATCCATATCACATGTATACTCACAGAAAGACTTTTCATGAGAAGATGCTCAACATCTTGTATAGAAAGCTTCGTGCGATCAGCTATTACACTCAAGGGAATAGTCCGGTCCTCAGAAGGTCGACTGCGACAGAAAACAAGCATTCGAGATAAGCACACAATAGAGAAGTCACCAAAACTGTTACAAATTCACTTGAGTAATGCACAACTTATATCCTAAAGAAAGCAGGATATATGAAACTCCTTACCTGAATATAATTTCCATCAGGCACAGAATATTAATCTTTTCAGAGAGTTTTTTCTCATTCTCCACCAAGCCTGGTTGAGAATTCAGAGCGGCATTGTGAACATGGCATAATTCTTTATAGCGGACTAGATCACCAGTGTTGAAAGCCTGCAGTATATAGTAAAGCCATTCCACTTTGGTCCCCTCAAGACTCTTTATCTGTCAAAAATTTCAGAGTTTTTCCCAGATTAACTTCAAAGTTAGTGGGGAGAACTGTAACCAGAGCTAAAATGCATCTTGTCATCTAGTAATGCAACGAGGAGAATAAGAACTAAATAATCAGGAGCATGCTGTTTAGAATAACAATGCCATGGATGAAGCAGAAGGATGACCTTGGACAACACAATGGATCATGCATCAGCGCTTCTGCAGCTTCAGTTTAGTATACAGCACATGAAACAAAATACCTCCGAATGGAAGAAACTTACAATTGGATGGGCTAAGAGTTCTCCAAAGTTGAAAATGTTGTCTCCAAGAAGAGCAGAAACTGATAGGTCAAATGCCAAATCCTGAAGCACCGCCAGTTTTTTCACATTAGCATATCAGGATTTTTTTAAGAAACAGCAGAATCTAAAACAACTATAACATTGCATGGCTAAGTTGGGCCACAGATGTATGCTATCGCTTAAATATTTTCTTTGAATTATATATCATACATGTCGATGGTGGTATATGAACCTATCACAAGTTAGGCCGTCCATGTACTCTCCAGAAAAATATTCCAAGGCATGTTTAATCTACTAGTGATAACTATTATTGATCAACAATGAGAAGCCCTTTATATATGAAAAGAAAAAATCCCTGCAACAGCCAAACAGAGCTTTCACTCACAGATATCATGAGCATTCAATTGGAAGATCTACTAGAAATGTCATATGATAAGATTTAATATGAGAATACCTGCTTAAAGGAACCTGACAGAGATTCCACGGATGTGTAAGCCAGATAAAGAAGAGCACTTCTGTAAAACTCAGCATATTCTTTCCGTACTTTGTGATACTGAGAAGAAACCCAGTAATAGCTAGCATAAACAGATGGATCGATGTCGGTCATGCCATCTAGGGTGCTCTTCCCTTCTTCAAGAAGTTTCTTGCATTCCTTCTGATCAGTTTCAAGCTTGAATATGGCTATCTGCATCTTGATATAAAGGACAGGCTCCTCTATTCTCTGCTCTTTTGTGGTGCGGAGCTTCTCAGTAATTCCATTGAGATAGCTTATTGCAGCTTCCTTTTCGGGATATTGTCTAGAAACTATGACAGCAAAATGCGCAAGCTTCAACAGATTGATTTTCGTCTCGAAGTCTGTGATGAAATTATGATATAACTGTATCAACAAATCTCCCGCCTGTTTCAAAGAGACAATAGGATACACATGAGAAATTTGACAAGGAACAGAGCGAGGAATCTAGCTGAAGAGGAAGACAAGGAACCAACGAGAAGTCCCACCAAACAAAAACAAACTAGAATGACAAATCTGAGATAACCAATTATGCTTCTATTAAGTAAACGAACAGTGAAAAAAATTCCAATAATTCATCCCAAATCCTAGCAATCCTGAGCTCTTAAATGGCCCTCTGAAAATGATTAGATAGCTGCTCCCTGTGGATCAACAATTAATCCAGAACAGAAGTATGCTCTTTTGATGTCCTATAGTCAGATAGCGGGATGCCAATTCACTTCCTTAAAGATACTATTCAGTAAAGTCACCTTCTAAAAAGGGTGGTTTGATCCTGAAGCAAATTCCAACACACTCCCGTCCTCGGGTTGCATGATTCTAAATTTCACATAAAAGCAAATCAAGTCCGAAAATACACCCAAATCCCTTGAGTTGCACCCCACAACACAACATTCAGCTCTTAGAATGTCAAAAAGGGAAATCCAAAGAAAACTCGTGATATCCAACCGCCTACTCAGATCGCAATTTCAACAAGATCTATAAGCCAAATACCCAACAATTGAAAGAGAAAACTCCATCATATAGAAAACTAAAACCCTAAAAACCCAAACCCAAGAAATTTAGCGACCGAAACCCCATTGACGGTCATCCACCCCTCCAAATCACCGCCGAAATAGCAATGAAGATAGCGATTTAGGGGGAGGGGGAGAGTAGACCCGAGAGAGATTCATGTTTTGAACCTGAGATACGGCGAGGGAGACAAACTGGTCGAGCTTGAGGGTGAGCTGATGCCATAGCTTGCGCTGGTAGAGGTCGGCCATGGAATTGTACCACTCGGCCATCTCCGGGTGGGCGTTCCTCATCGTGTCCAGGTACTGAAGTGCCGCCATCGTGCCCAAACAAAAAGCCTCTGAAAGCTTTCGCCTTTGATATCCTCCTCCACCGGGAACAAGATCTCTTCTTTACCCAAGGTTTCTCCGAAATCCGGGATTTGGCTTTCTCCAGAAATCGCCTTCTCTAGTTGCCGTCGTCCGGGTCGGTGTTGGGTTGAGACGGGGCAGACACGCATGGATAGAGAGAAAGCCGCGGGTTCAAGTCAACCGAAAAGGGTCGGGTCGGGTCGGGCCGATTGTTCTTGTTTATTTGAAATTTACATTAGCCCACCAACGTTGGTCTGTGTCACAGAACAGATCAATCCTGAGCTCGCGTTTTAGTTCTGGCCATTTTCAAGCTTTACACTGTCATTTGATCCTGACTGTGTGCATTTTGTAGAATCTAAACGCGAAGACGGAGGTTGTGAACGAATGAAACAGGTTTAACTTCTTTGTATGGGTGCAAAAGACAGGGATACGAAACTGCGAAGCCTTTCGATTCTGCAGCTCGACCTGTCAAATCGTACACGAGTTCGTAGCTTGAGGATAAGTGAACAGAAAAGAGATGACAGGATAAGAGACAGTGCTGATTTTTGAGACATTAGAATAGGCTCATTTTTTATCGTGTTACAGAAGGCTGGCACTCCTCCAGCAGCTTTAAGAGGTTGTACTCGGGTGCACTGATGGAGGGGATGATCGTGCGGTTGGAATGCGCCTGCCTTGGTTTGGGAGCGGAGATTGGTTCCACTGCTCCCCCTCCTCCTGGCATCACGGGCAGATCGCCTCTCCTTCTCGCATTTGCAGACACTCTTTCTTTCCATATTCTTCCGTCCTGATTTGGTTGAGTTTGAGAAACCAGATGACATCGTTAGAAGCTTGCGGATATAGTTGCACTAATGTTGCATAAATTATCAAAGAGAAACCCAGTAAACTATGTAATAAAACCGGATTCGGGCACACTTCACCACCAATTAGCACAGGGTAACATGATGAATTGTTACAGCAGCAATCAAAACACCAGGTCAGCTCACATTTAGAATGGAAGGCTCAGGGAGGGGGCATTGAATCGGATGATCATTGTCGAGGGGCTCAACCGGATGTTCAACGGGCTTCAATTCTACAGCCACTCCGATACCATGGGATAGAGAAGTTGCGGCAGAAGAAACGTTAGCGACATCTACATTCAGGGGCAATGCACCCCTCCCATCCTGCACAATAAATACTGCCTTCAATATTCAGCATGTCAGGAATATTAAGCAGTTACTGATTGAATATAAAGAAATTATAAATTGCAACCTAGCTATATCAAAGAGCTTTAGCATTAACAACTGTTCTGCTCCTGAAGATCAATGTTAGAATGGAATCCAATCATGATTTAAGGATGCGTAACATCGCAATTGAGGAAACTGTGAAATCACCTCGCTTCCAACAATCAAAGCAATAACAAGACAAATCCAGAAGCTACAAATAACACCCAAAAAGGAACAGCTTTGACAGAAAGCTTGAGAAAAAGCCTGAGCAAGCAAACAGAAGGGTCAAACCCAGTTCAAACAAGATCGAATTCCAGCAACAACCCAACAAGATAAACTGATCCTTGGATAGGATAATACAAGGGGAAAGACCCAAAAAGGAACTACTGAAACCCGTGTGAAGCGATGGAGAGAGTATTTGGGGGGGGTGGGCTTGCCAGGGCACTCTGAGCTCTCCCATGGCTGCTCCTGTAGGCAGAGAACTTGGAGAAGATACCCACCATCCCAACCCAAAAACCTCACCTCCCCACCTGATCAAACCAGCTCACCGCCGAGGTCCAAAAGAGTATTTCTCAACTGGCCACTCCCTTTCAAAGACTATCAATCAAGTATAATATACCAAACCCAGGTAACAGCATCAGCCACAGAGCTCAAGAAGACGACATTTGTCCCCTCCCCCAAACAGTCCACGCTTCTAGTTCCTAACATCAAAAGTACGGCTTGAGCTTTTTGTCTGAGCAGATCCTTTGGACAAAGGAGAGGGTGCTAAGCCACTGTCAAGTGGGTGGGAGGGATAAAGTGTTAAGCTTTTGCTTTGCGTTTTGGCATTTGGTGGTTTTGCTTTGGCCCCTTTCAAGGATTCTCTCCTTGTCTTTCTTCTGTTTCTCCCGGTCTGGTCGGGACCCTCAAGAGAATTTACTAGTTAGGAACATTTAATTCAGAGAACCATTATTGCATTTGGTTTGGAATCAGGAAGTAAGCATGATTGATCAGAATGTCTCAAATGCTACTCCGAAAATGGGTAGTTAACAAAGTCCAGGAAGAAGAGTAAACGATCGATGCCATTGGATGGAGTGCTCGCAAAAAGAGAGAGAGAGAGAAAAGTATCTGTACTTTAACTCTGAGGCATGAAAAGCAACACCCATTTTTGCCAATGGGGAGATAAGCATCATCCCCAAACAAAACACCCTCAAAGCTTGACTACTAATTTGAGCGAAAGTTACAACGCCGTTATAAGAGGTGCCAGAAATATTCCTATTTCGGCTCTTGTTCGGAAAAAATTCCTCGGTCGCCTTAAAAACGGCGTCGTGGAGTCCGGAAGGCATGCCACCTTCCCCGAACTCCGCGATGAAGCAACCGTTTTCCTCGAGGGCTCGCACGGCCACTTCCCTCGCACAGTTCCATGCGTCGGTCCACTTGTAAATTTCTTATTCCCCATCAATCCCCAAAAATTCTTGAGATGGTGACTCATTTAGGGGGGGCTGGTAGTGGTGGGGAGCTCCATCTTCATCCATATGAGCAGCTCCCACAATTTAACACAGCCCCTGCCGCCACACCTTGCGCCCCCCTACTAAAGCTTCACAATACAATGACTAATTAAAATAACAGTCTCCAATCATAACCGTTCTAGCAAGTGGGTTCAACCTGCGTACACTTTCTGACAGAGAAATCCAGGGTGTGACAAGAACAATCATATACTGCATCTCTTACAGAAACATGGGATGTAGCTGTGTGTGATATCTATTGGTGTTGGTCCCTTTCTATCCCGCCCGCACAAAGAAATAAGCACTGAGATTACACTTGCCGCCACCAAAATAGAAGATAATAAATTAGGTGGAAACCTAATAATGAATTACAGAGGGAAGGGGATCCTCCCGGCACGCCAAAAAGAAGAGTGGGAGGCCCCGTCCCGAGCGTCTCAGACGTGCGCTAATATTGATAAGTCAAGCGATGAAAGGAAAGGAATGCTGGGGTTTGCTTCAAGCAGTCGTACCAGACGTAGTGTCCTCAGAGAACCGTATCATTCTCTTTCTCGGTCTTCCAGTGCTTGTTTCGTCTCGAGGATCATTTCATGGCCATGCAGAAAATAGTTATATTCAAAGGAACATGGCCTGCAACCGTATCATTGAAATTTGTACATCAAAATTTGATAGAGGCATAAAAACGCATCCAGGAGATTCCGTGAGGCAATGTCAAGCGGTAAATAGTGAGGTGTAGACTATCGGCCAAAAAGCTCGAGACCATATGAATCGAAGTGTTTGATAGATAGAGCATGTACCCATTATACACACTTCAATCTTCATCGTCGGAGTTGTTGAATGTTATCTTCTTAGATTTTGGAGCATCTAACGAAATCTCTTTAAAGTGAGCCCCATAGAGCTTTGATTCCTGCTCCATCACAGAAGTTGCCATCAGAAACTTTAAAATGACAACTCACTGCAGTTTCCACTTTCACAGGCAAGGATAGAGGATTCATGGAAAAGCCACATACACATGAGGAAGAAGTTAATAAAATCAGATCACATCAACATGTAAAATGCAGAAAAACCGTCTTCAGATTTTGAAATAAATGAATCTTTTAGTAATGCAGTCTATCATCGATGAAGGAGTTCGCACGTAAATTTCACACAATGGAATGCCCACCTTTTTCTTTACATGAGTTCCAAATTTCAGCAGGGCATCAGGCACGACTTGATTAGCTTCTCTGAGGACATTCACCAGCTCACCAGAAAGACCCTAGTATATCAACCGAAACAAATAAAATACACCTGTTGCTTTCAAGAGATGTGCAAAAGGCTAGATGCAATTAGCTCATCATCAGTTGCTACCTTATTCTCCTTCGTGAAGAATGTGTGAGCTACACCCTTCTTACCAGCCCGTCCAGTACGTCCAATTCTGTGCACATAATCCTCTGTTGTTAAAGGAAAACTGTAATTGATTACCACTTCAACATCTGGAATGTCCAATCCTCGTGCAGCAACGTCTGTTGCAATCTACAAAAAATATTACCGATTCAACAAGCTATTTAATAGAGAATAGATGCTCGTGAAATTCACGAATGGAGTGAAAACCAGAAATAGCCAGTATTTCCCATCCTCTAAGGTGATTGGAAGTACTGAATTAAGAACCATAATTGATAATACTACGGAAAAATTGTCCATGTTAAGAAAACATAGTCTTCAGTTTATGACCAAGGCCTGGCAAGTAGGACTTTAAAAAGAAATGGTCACAAAACAAGCTTACCATTAATGGACAACTCCCACTCTTGAATAATGATAATGCTTTGGTTCGCTGTTGCTGTGATTTGTTCCCATGAATAGACACAACCATCCAACCCCTGAACAAGATATCCATGAAAGAAAACAAACGCGACCCAAATTTGTATAAGTATGCATGCACGGCATAAATATTTCAAAGTTAAAGCAAGCTTAAACTTTCTTGCTTCCAGTTGATATATTTGGTCTGAAGTAGTGGGCAAGTACCTTCCTTGCAACATATTTTCCACTCGAGAAGCTTCTATTTTGTACAAGACAAATACCAGTACCCGATTGCTGGTACATGTAAAACAAGGTTAGCGTACTGTTGCTGGCTCAATATAACAAATTCGATACATAAATAATCGCATGCAGCTCATAATTCAACACAGTGCAACCATCCAGCAGCAATAATATAAGTATCTCCAAATCATAAAGCGAGCCACTTAAAACATAGTGTTGCACACAGACACCTTTTGGAACTATGGTATTTTTGCAAAAGTGCAACCAGGCGATCGTCACGAGATCGATCATCCAACACCTACATATGAAAAGACAATGATCACAAAGTGTTTGAAACTTGTATTATCATTCTTAACAATGGCTCCAGGAACACATACCTCAACTATCTGCATGACATCATGATTAGCAGCTAAATCCTCTGATCCGACCACAACCTATGAAAACTCCCATTATTTCAACATATAAATTAAAGTCCAAACCAGTAATGGTTAAAGCATCTGCCCAGCCAAAAATCTCACCTTCACTGGATTAGGATCCATGTATTCCTGAGCTAGCTGATGAACTGCAGTAGGCCATGTAGCACTGAACATTACCATTTGGCGGGCTGCCAAAGATCACGATGCTTGCTCGTATCATTTACCATATTATCATAACAGTGTGAAGCAAATCCAATCAAATCACACTGAAGTCATTGAAACTTTCGAATAAAAATTGATTTCCCTCTAGATATAGACGACAGTCCTTTTTTATCTCTTTCTTTGGCAGCAGACGCTGAGAAAATAGGCAAGTCAACTCATGGACCATACTACTGCCAAGAATTATATAGGAATAAAATTTGATCTTTCATTCTAAAGGTGTCTCAGTTTCATTCTGAGAAAAAGTATAGTTGCTCCAGTGGTCTTCCAAACAGAGTATATTCACAGATGAGGGAGAGATTTGTTAAAAGTAACACGATAATTACAGCTTCAATGGAACGAGTCCGGCGGGAACTGCGATACATCCGCATGGATCAGATAGTGAAGCATATCAAAAAGTATCTCCAAATGGGAAAAGGAATTCAATAGGAGAATAGAAGCAGACAATCTTTTCCAATCAAAAAAGAGTATTCCAAAGTTTTTGAATAATTATATCCATAGAAAACCAGAACTATCAAATACCTGAACATGTATTTCCCAGAATAGAGCGAACCTCCTGCTCAAATCCCATGTCAAGCATTCTGTCCGCTTCATCAAGGACCTAGAGCACACGGACATGACAGTTAAGTGCCCAGGCATCCAAGGGCCAACAACTAAAAGTAAAATTATTGAAAGCAATAAAAGAAAAAGAGAATCCATCATGAAACCGAGGAGCAGACAGAAAATATTCCGGACCAGTTGGCCTAAAATCTTGCACCAATAACAAATGGATATTATATACAGCTGCAGATGACAAACTCACTACATGCTGTTTTTCAAGCCTATTGCAGCAACGGAAAATTTAAATTTTGACAGACTCGATTGAGATCTGCCCTTGGGTTCTAAACTAGTAGCAGCCCATCTAATTAAATTGTAAAAAGTCAAAGCTTTGGAGTACTACGGTATAGACAACAAGCCATAAGGTATGCCATCAAAATCAATGGCAAAGCAAAAGTAGATAATTTCCCAAAAGGTGCTTACCACAAAGGAAACATCGGATAGGCGGCATACTCCCTCCTCAATTAAGTCCTTCAAACGACCAGGTGTTCCGATTACAATATCCTATTGAAACATAGAGTTCGAGATAAGCATGGGCAGGGCGACCAAAATCTAAAATTTAGAACTAATAAATTGAACCGAAGTGATCTCCAGATATATATTCACCATGAAGATAAACACCCTCAACCTTTCCTAGGTAAACCTAAAAGTCAAAAAGTTTTGAAAAAGACTCACCACACCAGCTTTCAATGAAGCATATTGAGGTCCCTTAGAAGTTCCTCCATAGAGGCAAACTGACTTCACTCCACTAGCTTTTCCAGCATCCACTAAAACATCTGAAATCTGGCAAATACACAGAGTGAGAAATTTTCACCATGAGCACTTTCAATTTTCATCCACCTAACCATAAAGGCCCAGTTCATAATTGCTTAAGCTCATAAACGCCATCTTACCTACCCAAGAAAAGGATAGTACAGACACATTATCGCTTGTTCTTCTGTTGCGTATCAGGGCATTAAGAAAAAGCGAAGAAATACACGTACTTGTTGAGCCAACTCCCTGGTGGGAGACATTATAAGACACAGAGGATTCCTCCCCTTAATCATCTTCCCCTTCCTTGTCTTCAACACATGCATCGTAGCTGGAACTCCAAAAGCCAAGGTCTTGCCTAAAGCGCCCCGGAAAAGCAATCCTCAAGTCATTAACAACAACTACACCAATTCAGAGAATGTTTAACTGTCAACACGCACCAAGCCATCATTACCTGAACCCGTGGCAGCGATACCAATAAAATCCCGACCGTCCAACAGAAACGGCCAAGCTCGAGATTGTATAAGGGAGGGCCTCTCGAACCGCTTGCAGCAATCCATAACATCTTCCGGCAACCCCACATCCTCGAACTTCTTAATCTCCCTATACTTGGCCTCCCTCACGCCTCGTCCGCTCACCACCACGTCCCCGTCCCTCATTTCCTCAACCTCCACGTCATCAACCCTACTCCCATCCAAACTCGCCCCGTTCGTATCCTCCCCTGTCCTCCGATTCTTCTTGTCCTTCTTCTTCTTCGCGGAAGCGTCTTCAGCCTCCTTACTATCGCTCTTCTTGCGTTTCTTGTCGTATGACTCCAAGCGCTCGTCGGTGTGCCCTTCTGCTGCCGCCAGCGGTTCTTCCCTGAGCTTCGTCCCCATGGCGGCAGTCGGCTGCCGCTTGTAGGGTTTTGGAGTAGGGTTTCTGGACGAAAACCGAATATTTACTTTGCCCTCGGTTGGGCTTTCCGTCGGTGACATCATCATGTGGGCTGATCCTCGGGTAGGGCCCATAAAGGACAAATCAATCTGGCCCGTATATCAATAACCAATTCATAAAATCATGCTTTAGAAAAGTTAAATCAGAATCACTAAACTCGTGACGTGGTACGATCACTTTCCCAAACTGACACGCCAAATAAATTAAATTACGCCCCTGGTAATCCTCCATTCCTCCTGTCAGACGCCATCACATTTTCTTCCCTAAACTATCCCCATCGAACCGGACGAAACTAGCCCTAACCCCGGTGGTAATCCTCGTGATTTTAGGAATTCCGAGGGGCGAATTTATCCCTCCCCTCATGCATACGTCTTGCACCGCGTACCGCCCAAGCGATTAATTAAGGAAAAGAGCTTTACCAACTGCGAGCGCGCTAAGAGTTGCGGTGGGGGTGTCGTCGTCTCCTGCGTGAGGTTAGGTCGTTCGATAGTCCGCCACCGGAGTCGGAGGAGAGAAGAGAAGAAGATGAATCGCCACAGTGATCCCAACCCTTTCGACGAGGAGCAGCAGGACGAAATTAATCCTTTCTCGGTAATGGTCTTCTCATTCATCGCCTTGGATCTCTCCGTTTTCTGCTTTATTGGTGTTATTCGGCAATATTTCTAGATTTCTGGAGATTTTTTAGTCTATTTCCCGACTGAGATAGTGCCGAGTGTGTGCGTCCACTTTAGTTTACGAGATTTTCCTGCGAATTTTGTCGAGATCTGTTTGTAATTGGACTTTTGGTTGACTCGGTTGAATTAGGTCTGTTTTTAGTTTCTCACGGCACCGTTGTTGGTTTGGCTGTTTATGATGGGTATCGGTGAAGTTACATTTGTGAGATCCTAATTTCTCCCCTGCTTCGACTTTTGATGGTCATCCACTTGTTACGATCGATCAGTGCGCATGTTACTACAACTGAGACCCTACGACAATCTGTTTGAGTATCACGACGATGAGTGGACCAGATAGCGACTAGCGCGATTAGCCAGTTCAATATAAAAGAAAAATAATTGAAATCCTTTCATTTGCTAATATAAGAGAAGTTATCCTGAAGGATGAGGGAAACAGTTAATTCGGTGTTTTTCTTGTACTCATTCAGATTGAAGATTAGTTTGCACCTGCCTTCATTGTGGTTATTACCAGGGATGATTCCGTTCACTTAATTATTGTGTCAAATTCTGACAGAATAAAGGCAATGCTCCCGCCTCGAAGTCACGAATTCCTGGTTTGTCATCCATTCCACTCAGCTTTGGGCAAAAGAATGATGCAACTGTGGACATACCACTGGACACAATGGGTGTAATGGACAGATACTTTGCGCCTGTAGACAGTCTTGCACTTTATCGAAGCTTCAAATTACATTAACAGTTTGTTGAATTATTAGGAATCCAAGGATAGAGCAAAAGAACTAGCTTCCTGGGAAGCCGACTTGAAGAGGAAGGAGAAGGTTCGTATTTTGGTTTTTGACCAATCTTTTGTGCTTTTGTCATTGCACTCGGGACGATAAATTACTTTGGTCTACACAGCTATTGCAACTGCAGGATTTATTAAAATCAATTTTCTGCGACTTAATTTTACCTTCCACAGGAGATAAAACGAAGAGAAGATGCTGTTTCCGGAGGCAAGCGTGTCTTGATTTTCATGGGTTTCTGTGTTCATATTGTTATTTGTGTGGTGGCACACAATCTCATTATTTCCCTCTTCCATGATGGAAATATCAGCCGGTGTACCCTCAGATGATAAAAATTGGCCTCCGTTTTTTCCCATTATACATCACGATATAGCCAATGAAATACCAGCACCCGCTCAGAGGCTTCAGTATGTGGCTTTTGCTAGTTGGTTAGGTATGTTTTCCATCTATTTTTTTCATTAGCAGCAACTTATATTAAAGAGTTTGCAAAGGAGTATAAAAGGGGCCCAGGCTTTTAACAATAGATATGTTCATATCCAGTGTTATGTCTTCAACTTCTATCAGTTTGTGCTCCACTATGTAGGCTCCATGTTATAATGTATATTATTGGTTGAATTTGTTGTGCGTGTTGAACATTAAAAGTCCACTTAGCTGCAATAGTTGTGGCATTGTCTTTTGTTTCCTCAGAAAAGAAAAAGGTCAGGGTACTAAGTTTCTAGGGAAGAGGTTTGATGCGAATCTAAACAGCTTCATTACATTTTGCTTTTACCTTGCAGGCATAATTCTGTGCCTGGTGTTCAACGTCTTGGCAGTGACAATTGCTTGGATCAGGGGTGAAGGTAAGCCTATTTTTGTTCCAATTCTTGTAGTCAGATCTTTATCATGTTAAGCAGATGGGAAAAATCTGATCCTGCTTTTGGTTTTCTTCCAGGAGTTAAGATATTCTTCCTTGCTATAATATATGCCCTGATGGGATGTCCATTATCGTACCTGCTGTGGTACAGGCCTCTATATCGTGGAATGAAGTAAGAGTTGAACATAATTGAATCTGTTCATTGTTCCTTTATCTTATATATCAAGTAATCTTGATTTAGTAAGAGACCTATTATTGAAGTGTGAATGTACTCTTCTGGATGTAGAGCAAGTCTAGTGGTCCATTTTAACAGTTAAGCTGTGGTGCTTATGTGAACAATTGTACGATTGCAGGACGGACAGCGCATTCAATTTTGGATGGTTTTTCCTTTTCTACATGGTAAGTTAAATTAAATTGATATTTTCCTTGACTTGATTTGAGTATTATTTCATAATAAGTTAAACCCCCAATCTTTCTGTGAGAACGAAAGGGAAGTGATATTCTTGATAGCCCTCAAGTGATTGATCATTCTCTTATTTAAGATTATTATGTTGATTCAGCGCTAAATTCTATTATGTCAATTTCCTTGTAATGATGATGGCAGCTGCATATTGGCTTCTGTATCTTTGCTGCCATTGCTCCTCCAATCATCTTTAATGGAAAGTCATTCACGTAAGTTCTTAAAACCAACCTTGTAGAATTTCTAACAGAGCTCTTTTCCTTAAGGATGTCTAACGACCTGCTAATCTGTAGTTGAACGGAAAATATATAAATACTGCCCTGCTGGATAAATTCAGTTGGCTCTGGTGGATGGATGTGCACAATATTCACCCCTTTTGCTATTTATTTCAGGGGCATTCTTGCTGCGGTTGATCTTTTCTCGAAAGTCTTAGTTGGGGTAAGCAATTGTTCATTTGATTCTCGTGGCAATCGTTCGTCATTTTTCAACTTAATAGAAATGTGTTAATGTTGCCTAAGCTGATTGTAACAGAGCTCTCCGTTATGAGAATTGTTTCTTCAATAAAATGCCAGGGCCTTGTTATGCTTGTATTATTTTTCGAAGACCTAGGTTCTTCGTTTTTCATACCTCTTCTTTCCTAGTTTTTGTCATTTGACGACTCTGTTTTGCTTCGGACGCAGGTTTTCTACTTGATTGGATTTGCTTTCTTCTGCCTAGAAATACTTCTGAGCTTATGGGTGCTCCAGGTTAGATTGAATTTTCTGTATTCGGGTATTTGATTTTTCTTATTTTAAATCTTTTTATTAGTTAAACAACCATTTCTGTCATCATCCCCTGATGGTGGAAACGATATACATCCCTCGTAAGTAGTGATGTCAGTATAGTCAAGATCAAAGCTAAACAAACACTGATGAGAGGGTGACCTGGAACAAGGAGCTGTCATCGTGTTGTTGTGCAAAACCCTATAAGCCATTGAAACCCACTTGGATCCCCTTTCTTGAAAACAATTACGTCACGTTGGAATCCCATCCCTATCTGAACTCTGAACCCAACAAAAGGACTTATTCTTTGAGACCTAGTTATTTTTTAGACCCAAGGATCAAGGTTTCCAAGAGAATCTGTCCGCTGACTGTAATCTCATGTGACTCGCCGGTCCTTGATCTTTCGGAGTCTGGATAGCTAACGCGTTGTGGTCTAGTTCCACTGTAAAAGACAGCATTTGTCGAGGGAAGCTTTGTCCTGGATAGAAAGGGCTTGTGTCTTGAATCTTCATCTATCGTGTGACATTTTGTTTTTCACCATGCTTTTTGCAGAAAGTCTACACATACTTCAGGGGCCACCGGTAAATCTCCATACCCGGGTTCTCATGTCATATACTGGAAATTGCGGATTCTCGTGGAGGTGCTTTCAGTATTACTGCACTGTTTTTTTTTCTTATATAAGAGTTACACAGGGTATGATGCGGTGGAGAGATCTGTTTTGCTGTCTAATAGAAGTAAAAAAAAAAGAAAGAATCAGAGGTGCGAGGTGGCCTGAGATGCATTTTGTTAATAATGGTGTATATCTTATGTATTCTCGAATTTGTACTTTGGTGAATTGTTACCTGTTCTCCCTTCGTTCAGGTCATTATCTTATCTTGGTCAGCCCCTCCAAACTTCCCCTTGTACATTCAATTTTTCCAACAAGGATTAGTCCTAAGTTCTCACCCCCCCCCCCCCTTCATCCATTAATAAAATGAAAACCCCTTTCCTATAGTACCAAAAAAACATATTTTTTAAAGAAATCGAGTTATGATTAGCTTAAATGATAGTTTTTTCTTTCAAAAAGTTCTCAATTCAAAATTTTGCTGTCTGAGATGTGCAGGTACATAATATAATACACAAGAATGGATTAAAAGAGCTTTTGGCCTCCTCGACACCTTACATATCTCATCCTCAACCAGCCACCTCCATGCAGCCACGTGGCGTTTCAGATTATCCAGACAATCACCCCCTCCCAATCCCAAACAGAGTTTTGAGGGACACTCCCCGTCCCTCTGCCAATTACCCATCATTCATCTCATCAACAATTTTATCCCCATTTCCAAAATTCCCACACACTAATATATAATATCATTATTTGCAATAGAACTAGGACGTACATGAGATTGACCGATTTGCCCCCCCGTACCCTCACTTCGTTCCAAGACACTGTCCCTACCCTCACCTCAGAATCACCTCCCAATTTTTGTAGCTGCCAGGGGCAGTCTTAGAAACCCAGAAACTAAAAGACATCTCCGTAAACTTAGTTTCATCTTCTTAACAACTCTATTAATTCCCATAATTCCATCTCTGTCCCCTCTTTCTTTCCCATTAACCTCAAAAAAGAGGGGGAAAGGGGAAACTCCCTAGTTCATGCACAACCTCAAAAGAAAACTACAACCTTCATTACAAGGAGAAGAAGATATATAAAACACACTTGTTAAGACAAGTCTTAAAGGGGAGGGTAAGAAGAGAAGAAAGAAAGAAAGAAAGACAATGGCAGTTTGCACGGTCTACACCACACAATCACTCAACCCAACATGTTCAATCTCCAAGCCTTCCTCTTTCTTCGGCCACAGCCCCAGGCAGCTTGTGGTCCTCGCGTCCCCTGGCGGCAACTCGTCGACAATCACCAAGAGGAAGGGCGGCGTCCTCAAGGTGACCTGCTCCTCTGGCGACACCATCGTCATCGGCCTCGCTGCTGACTCAGGTTGCGGCAAGAGCACCTTCATGAGGCGGCTCACGAGCGTGTTTGGGGGAGCGGCCGAGCCTCCCAAGGGAGGGAACCCTGACTCCAACACGCTCATCAGCGACACAACCACCGTCATCTGCCTAGACGACTACCACTCCCTGGACCGCACGGGGAGGAAGGAGAAGGGAGTGACCGCCCTCGACCCCAGGGCCAACGACTTCGACCTCATGTACGAGCAGGTCAAGGCTCTCAAGGAAGGGAAGGCTGTCGACAAGCCGATCTATAACCACGTGACGGGGCTGCTCGACCCTCCAGAGCTCATCAAGCCGCCAAAGATCCTCGTCATCGAAGGCCTCCACCCCATGTAAGCACATCTTATCTTTCTCTCCCCCCCACCCCTCTCTCGTTCCTCTGTCGGTACATTGAAATGAACGTACCAACAATCACATCTCCACAACGCTCGGCGGCATCGCCAGGCAAACTACAGACAAACAACATGATCCACTACTTGTTCCTAAATACATCAAAAATGTGGTTCAATGAATTGGCAATGGAGGTAGTCCAGGTCCAGGGTAGGATTGATGTTGGGGAGGGGAATGGAGATGAGATGACTAATGAACGCTTGTCTCCTCTTGGTCAATTGGGCCTTAAAATGGGCCGACTGTTGGGCCAAATGTGGATTAATATCGGGCCTGGGATGATTTTAGGTTTGACCCGAGAGTGAGGGAGCTGTTGGACTTCAGCATATACTTGGACATCAGCAACGAGGTCAAGTTTGCTTGGAAAATCCAGGTGATGTTGCCAACAAGTTCACACTTTTAATCACATTTGGTAGTGATTCATGGGTTCAGGCATGAGGGACTGATTCTTATATTTGGTTGCATGGCAGAGAGACATGGCAGAGAGAGGCCACAGCCTCGAGAGCATCAAGGCCAGCATCGAAGCGCGAAAGCCTGACTTCGATGCTTATATAGGTAACCGAAATCCTAGCCGAGCAGAGCCGTGGAGAAAGCTGGGTATTGAGTGTGTTTGTTTTTGTTGCGGCAGACCCGCAGAAGCAGTATGCAGATGCAGTGATTGAGGTTCTGCCAACCCAACTGATCCCCGACGACAATGAAGGGAAGGTCCTGAGAGTTAGGCTTATCATGAAGGAAGGCGTCCAGTACTTCAAGCCTGTCTACCTTTTTGATGAGGGCTCAACCATCTCCTGGGTGCCCTGCGGTAGGAAGCTCACCTGCTCCTACCCCGGGATCAAGTTCGCGTACAGCCCTGACTCCTACTTTGGTCATGAGGTAAGCTTGGCGGGATGGATGGCGGTTTACTCAAGTCGAACTGTTCGTTACGAATTTGACGTCGTTGTCGAGTTTTTTTCAGGTGTCCGTGCTGGAGATGGATGGGCAGTTTGACAGACTGGATGAGCTGATCTATGTCGAGAGCCACCTGAGCAACATTTCGACCAAGTTCTATGGTGAGATCACCCAGCAGATGCTGAAGCACTCCGATTTCCCCGGCAGCAACAACGGAACAGGACTCTTCCAGACCATCGTTGGGTTGAAGATTAGGGACCTCTTTGAGCAGATCACCGAAGCCAAGGCCGGAGCCTCACTCCAAGCGGCCAAAGCTTAGATTATCTGAACACACCATCACGAAGAAAAATTATTATATAGAGGGGAGTAAAAACACGATAGATTGGCGACAATGATTGTAATAAACCTCTGTAATTTTCTCAACACAAGGAACAATCATCTGCGCTGAATGCTCTTGCGATTTCTGCACAACATTGATTGGAATTCATAAATGATTCTGTTGTCTCGAAAGGGCATGCGCCTTGAGCTCTCTCCCGAGGATCTTGCCGGCTAGAGATCTTGGACTTGATCCAGTGAACATGACCTACCTCACCTTCTTGATGACTCAACCTAACCAATCGAGAACTCAGTGTAATTAATGGAGATCACTGTGCTAATTTACGGGAGATTATGTATTGCTGTGTAAGTGACCTGTTTGAATGGATAGTTGATGATGGCTGCTTTGCACAGCGAGCTACCGCTTTTCCTCACAATGAAAGCGACTGGAAGGTTACCACCACCTCATCCTGCATCTCATGCTGGCACCCCTCTCCCAACAAGCTTCACCGTCGATCTCTGCAATGGTGTTTCCATGACAGTTCGGGGCCTCTGGTTCTATCAGACCGCATTCACTCTATACGGCACCATGATGCTAGATGGCTGCTGTAAGCGCCCATGGACGGGTGCTAGACAAGGCACACCCAGGACTGTTCCTTGGGCATGGCTCGTGAGGGAGGCACGAGCATACTGGTCATCGGCGATAAAGGGAAGCTAGATTGTCGCTTACTTGGGTCTTCCGCATGTTGGGACAGGTCTGACATGACCAGGAGGGTGCGGCAGGCGACTCTGAAAGTTTCTCTGATACTGCGGCAGGTGACTCTAGAACTTCCTCTGACGCTGCGGCAGGCGACTCTGGAGCTTCCTCTGGAGGGGCGACCCTAAAGCTTCCTCTGACGGATCAGGTGGAAGCAGACGACCCTTGGGCTGCTGAGAGTGGGCGACCCTTGATATATTCTTGCTAGTTGCATGATGTACATGTGTAGATAACATGCATGTCCCATGACCCCTATAAATAAGAGATGTAAGGGGCGTGGACAAGACACATTGAAAAGATTGAGTTTGGAAATACAATCTGTGCCTTGGCCATATCCTTGTATTCCTTGTGTTCTTGGTGAGCGAGTCCTTATCATTGCGAGCGTCCTTGAGTGCGAGCGTGAGCAATACACGAGAGTACGCGAGCAAATACTTGAACGAGTGTGGGCGGAGCTAAGAGGAATCCAAACGAGAGGGCTGGTCGTGCTTCCGGGGAAGTTGCGACGCCGCCAGGGTCGAGAAATTTCTCAGTGTGTTTCGTCCCTGTGACAGTTGGTATCCGAGCTTGGTTCACCGATGGCGAGGCCAACGAACACTGAAAGGATTGAGCGCCTCGAAGTGCTGGTGGGGGATATTCCTGCTGGTGATGTTCCACCTCTGGTGACACAACTTGGCCAGATCCGTGAGGAGCTGACGTTGCTAAATAACAAGATGTCATCAATCAGCGGCCCTTCGGGGAAAACCTTGGAGGGTGTCCGGACGGACTATACCCAAATGGTGGGGAAGCTGAATGATCGGCAGGAGGAGCCAGGCAATGAGATTGCCATCCTCAAAGCTACTATGGCTGCGTTGTCCCACGGTGGTGAGGGGCGAACTAAGGTACGGGTTCCGGAGCCTCAATCTTTCGATGGGTGTCACGATGCGAAGGTCCTACAAAACTTCCTATGGGACGTGGAGCAGTACTTCATTGCGGCGAAGGTCCCCGAGGCGGAAAGGATATCTATCGCGGCAATGTACCTGACCGGAGATGCCAAGCACTGGTGGCGGACCCGGGTACAGGACGAGTTGAGTGCTAATCGTCCAACAATAGAAACATGGGAAGCCTTAAAGAAAGAGTTGGTGGACCAATTCCTTCCGGGGAACACAATCTGGGCAGCGAGGAAGGCCCTGAAACAACTCAAGTACACAGGTTCGGTGCGCGAGTATGTGAAGCAGTTCTCATCTCTAATGTTGGTGATCACGGATATGTGGGAGGCCGACAAGCTGTTCAACTTCATGTCCGGTTTTCAATTGTGGGCACAACTTGAGCTGAGGCAGCAGGGCGTTCGTGATCTTGCTACGACCGTTGCTGTTGTCGACGCACTTGTTGATTTCCGGGCAAGTGGTGGGAACGACTCGAAAGGAAAGAATGTTGGTTCTGTGAAAGGTCCATCGCAGGAAAACAAAAAGGGTAAAAAGGGTGCTAAGGCCAAGGGTAAATCGTCGGATGGGGGCGGGCAGACCTCCGGAGCAACGGGCGGCTCTGGTGGTGAAGCGAGGAAGGATCCTAAAACCCACCAAGGCTGTTTCATATGCAACGGACCCCATAGAGTGAGGGATTGCCCAAAGAAAGAGAGATTGAATGTCATGCTCTCCGAGGAGAAAGCTGCCCCTACTCGTATTGCGCCACTTCAACTACTCAATGCCCTACGAACTCGAAAGGAAGGTGTCGCTAAGGGACTAATGTACGTTCCTTTGTCTATCAACGAGCATCGGGTGATGGCGATGGTGGATACGGGTGCGACCCACAGTTTCGTAGTTGATCGTGTTGTGAAGTGATTGGGGATAGTGGTCAACGAGCATTTGTGTCGCATTAAGGCGGTAAACTTTCGAAGCCAGCCCGTTACCGGAATAGCGAAGAGCGTGAAAGTTACCCTCGGCTTATGGGAAGGATCTCTTGATTTCATGATAGTTCCTCTTGACGACTTTGATGTTATTTTGGGGAACAACTTCTTTGTGGATGCCTAGGTTGCGGTAATGCCACATTGAGTGGGCTGTTCATTAGGGACACGTCCTACCCATGCTTTGTTCAAGGACAATACTTAGAAGGGAACACCAGTGATGGGAAATCGGAAATGGTGTTGGCAATGCAGTTGGCTAAGGGCTGGAAAAAAAGTGCGAGATGATCTACCTTGCGGCGGTATTCGAAGTGGAGGAGGCCACGTCCACGGAGATCCCCCAGGTTGTTGAGTCTCTCCTAGATGAATTCAAAGATGTCATGCCAGCCGAGCTACCAAAGGGTCTTCCACCTAGGCGGGCGGTGGACCACAAAATCGATCTCCTCCCTGGTACCGTTCCCCCTGCTAAGGCTCCTTACCGGATGGCACCGAAAGAGCTGGCGGAGCTAAGAGTTCAATTGGGTGAATTGCTCGAGTCGGAAAAAATCCAGCCATCCTAGGCACTTTTCGGAGCTCCTGTTCTGTTCCAAACGAAGCATGATGGCACTTTGCGGCTTTGCGTGGATTACCGGGGGCAGAACAAAGTTACCATGAAGAATAAGTACCTAGTACCGTTGGTGACAGATTTGTTCGATTGGTTGTCGAAGGCTGCTTACTTCTCTAAGTTGGATCTGCGGTCGAGATATTGGCAAGTCTGCATTGCAGAGGGGATGAACCCAAAACTACGATGGTGACGAGGTATGGGTCGTTTGAGTTCTTGGTGATGCTTTTCGGCTTAACCAATGCCCCTGCCACATTCTGTAACTTGATGAATGACGTATTCAATGAATACATTAACGAGTTTGTGGTGGTGTATCTGGATGATATCGTGGTATACTCGGAGACCCGTGAAGAGCACCTAAGGCACCTACGGCTTGTTCTGTCCAAACTTAGGGAGCACACACTCTACGTGAAGAAGGAAAAATGTGAGTTTTGTGTGCAGGAGATCAACTTCGTAGGCCATGTGATTGGACGAGTAAGTGTACGAATGGATATGGGGAAGGTGGGAGTCATTCGAGAATGGCCGGCACTAGGTAAAGTCTCGGAACTAAGGAGTTTCTTGGGACTTGCTAACTACTATCGTCATTTTGTGAGAAATTACTCTCGGCGTGTGGCCCCTTTGACGGACTTGTTGAGGAAAGATCAACCCTAGTATTGGGATGAGCGGTGTCGAACGGCATTTGAGGACGTGAAAGAAGCCATTTCATCGGAACATGTCCTCAAGCTCCCTAGGTTTGATCTACACTTTGAAGTACATACCGATGCATCTGACCAGGCGGTGGGAGGCGTTCTGGTTTAGGAAGGGCACCCCGTTGCGTTCGAAAGCTGAAAGCTAAAGGATGCTGAGCAGCGGTACTCTGCCCTTGAGAAGGAGATGCTGGCCGTCGTCCATTGCTTACGAGTTTGGCGGGTCTACTTGTTGGGGAACACATTTGTGATTAAGACCGAAAACGTGGCGAATACATTCTTCAAAACTCAAAAGGCGTTGTCCCCGCGGCAGGCTCGATGGCAAGAGTTCCTGGCTGAGTATGATTTTGAGTGGGAACATCATCCGGGAAAGCACAATGTGGTGGCCGATGCGCTAAGTCGGAAGCCAATAGAAACGATCACAGCCATCTTCTCCTTTCATACGGAAATCCTTGACAAGGTTCGTGACCTAGTCAAAGCTGACTCTACTTACGTAAAGTTGGTTGAGTAGGACAAAGCCGAGAAAGTGCGAAGGTACTGGCTAGAGGACGTCTTGTTGTACGGTGAGGGCCAGCGGCTCTACGTCCCTATCGGCCGGGGATTGTGAGAGCGGATCATGCGAGAATCCCATGACTCCTTATGGGCGGGTCACCCGGGGCGGGAACGGATGATTGCACTGGTGAAAAGAAGTTACATGTGGCCCCGACTTGAGGAGGATTGTGAAGCTTACGCGCGGTCTTGCCTGGTGTGTCAACAGGATAAGACTGAGCGACGGAGGGTGTCGGTTTCGATGGATTTCATTTCAGGATTCCCGAAGGTGGACGGGCTATCCTCAATCATGGTGGTGGTCGTTCGCTTCTCCAAGTACGTCATCTTTGTGGCTGCTCCCCATGCTTACACAGCAAAAGTTACGGCCAATCTATTCCATAAGAACGTGGTGAAGCATTTTGGGCTGCCGACGGACATTGTGAGTGATCGTGATGCGTGGTTCACGGGCCGGTTCTGGACGCATCTTTGGCTTCTTGGGTTCGAAGCTGAAGTTCTCCATGGCTAATCACCCGCAAACCAACGGCCAGACGGAGCGAGCAAATGCATTGTTGGAGGAATACCTTCGGCACTACGTAATGGCAAGTCAGAAAAACTGGGTTCATTTACTTGATACTGCTCAGTTTTGCTATAACCTACACAGGTCGTCCGCGACGGGTTTCAGCCCATTCGAGCTTGCCATTGGATACCAGCCGCTCACGCTACAAGAGGTAGCGCTGCAACGGTCTGGTGGCCCCTGTCCAGTTGCCTATCGCTTCGCCCGAGACAAACATGAGATGCTCAGCGAGACGGGAGACAGCTTGGAGAAAGCAGCCCGACGCATGAAGAAGTATGTTGATCATCGTCGGAGGGCGATTGAGTTCAATGTGGGCGACAATGTCATGCTTAAGCTCACCCCGCAGATTTGGAAGAAAATCAATAGCAAGCAGGTCCATCGCGGATTGGTTCAAAGGTACGACAGTCCCTTTGAAGTTGTCAAACGTGTGGGTGCGGTGGCCTACAGGTTAAAGCTGCCTGAGAGGATGAAGATTCATCCGACGTTCCACGTGAGCTTCTTGAAGCCATTCCATGACGATGATCGTACCGAAGGGAGAGTCCAAGCAAAACGGGCACCTCCGACTGTGCGGGTACAACATGAGCTTCAAGTGAAGCGCATTCTAGATCATCGCGTCTTGGGGCAAAGTAAGAAGAATCGTATAACGGAGTACCTTGTCCAATGGAAGGGCAAAGAGGCGGCGGAGGCTACTTGGGAGAAGGCAAACACCTTGTGGTAATTCGAGGATAAGGAGCAAGCGTACCTCAGCAAGGCGTCGACGAAGGCGTCGACTTCTTCTGGTGGGGGAGGTTTGTAAGCGCCCATGGACGGATGCTAGGTACGGCACGCCCAGGACGGTTCCTTGGGCATGGCTCGTGAGGGAGGCACGAGCATACTGGTCATCGGCGACAAAGGGTAGCTAGATTGTCGCTTACTTGGGTCTTACGCATGCTGGGGCAGGTCTGACATGACCAGGAGGTGCGGCAGGCGACTTTAGAACTTCCTCTGATGTTGCAGCAGGCGACTCTGGAGCTTCCTCTGGCGCGGCGACCCTGGAGCTTCCTCTAACGGATCAGGTGGAAGCAGACGACCCTTAGATTGCTTAGAGTGGGCGACCCTTGATATATTCTTGCTAGTTGCATGATGTATATGTGTAGATAATATGCATGCCCCATGACCCCTATAAATAAGAGATGTAAGGAGCATGGGCAAGACACGTTGAAAAGATTGAGTTTGGAAATACAATTTATGCATTTGCCATATCCTTGTGTTCCTTGTGTTCTTGGTGAGCGAGTCCTTGTCCTTGCGAGCGTCCTTGAGTGCGAGCGTGAGCGATACTCGAGAGTACGTGAGCAAACACTTGAGCGAGTGTGGGCGGGACTAAGAGGAATCCGAACGAGAGGGCTGGTCCTACTTCCGGGGAAGTTGCGACGCCGCCAGGGTCGAGAAATTTCTCGATGTGTTTCGTCCATGTGACAACTGTCATCTCAAAGGAGACAAAATACAGCTACTTCCATTGGTGTTCGGTTTCTTGATATGGGTTTGCAGCATCAAGATTCAGAAGTCCAGAGTCGCATTTATCAGAGGAAGGTTCCGAATGACAATAATAGTGGGAAAAGTACACAATCAACTTGCTTCCACAAGAACACACGTTGAGAACACATCTCATGATGTTCATAACTTGGTGTGCTTTGTAAGCACCAAGAATCCACATTTCACAGCAGCTCCTTTTGGAGGAGCTCTCAATCTCAATCAGAGGCCTAATGGAATAGTATTCTTTAAGGCACACTACTTATGGTAGGGGGACTGTGCTCTCCCATGACAATCAAAGAGTTTTGGAAACTAGACAGTTTATCAGCTACACAGAGCTTATACAACAGCAGTAGCAACAACAACATCGAGACAGTAGGAGCTTAGTTTAGTCGACCGTGCTGGATCTTCAACAGTCACGTTCTGCTATTTGTTGTCAATAAGGAACGATTATGGATTCTATCAGTTCTTGTAGTGGGGCGAGCTCCTTCTTTTCAATCAGCCCGAATTCCTAATTTTGAAATGAGGAGCATCAATAAAACTAACGGCATAGTCACGTCAAATAGTTGACATTCAATAACAGATCAGAAGAGACAGGAAAATCAAACTTACACAGGTGAAAAGAATAAAGTGCTTGAAGCATGTATTCAAATGAGCTTCCTCCTTGAGGCTCACAATCTTCTGGAAGT
Organism: Melastoma dodecandrum; assembly: GCA_029817715.1. Classification (NCBI taxonomy): domain Eukaryota; kingdom Viridiplantae; phylum Streptophyta; class Magnoliopsida; order Myrtales; family Melastomataceae; genus Melastoma; species Melastoma dodecandrum. The sequence continues at coordinate 150,429 of JARUPY010000589.1, read as the reverse complement.
GAGAATGATATATGTGGGCATAAACGCGAAACAAACGTTTAAATATTGTCTTCACCACCTCTTTGAAGTTGGGGGGAAATGGGGTTCCTACAACCAATCGATAAGCAGGACTGTAAATTACAAGGTGAATAGGGAAGTCAAAGAAAGGAATGAACCCAATATTGCATCTGACTAGTTGACAACTTGACAGAACATAAATGTTATAGAGGTAACCCAAGATGAGAGGCATTACCAAGCTTCTGAGGAAAGATTGATTCTTCATCCAGCTGAGCTTCAATCCAATCCATCAAATACTCAACATATTTTGGAGCGGAAACCTCAATAGGCTTCTTGATTTGAACCCCATCCGCCCACCTATATTCATATCTACAAAACAATTTATATTTAGACTGACTATCGCCAGATTTCAGTAAATCACATGAAACTTATCTCATCACAGGACAGGAAAAGAAGAAGTCCCTTGCATAAATTCTTATGATAAAATCTCAAACCACTATTTGCATTACTATCTCATAAAGTAAAATCAAAGGGCAAAATGAAAGATATTATACAAGACCTTCAGAAAGATCCCCTTTTTGATACTGAAAGACACATATGTTTTTAGGACGGGAAAAGAGTATGAAGAAATGTTTACTAGCTCAACAGCCTGTCACTGATAAGCACATGTAACCAAAGGATGGGAAAGAAAACAGTTGGGTAACAACATACTTGGGACCCGCAGTCATTGTAGGACAGTTTTCGGCAGTGCAGAACTCGGTGAGAGTACCATAAAGGAGATTCACCTGGTTAAAGAAATCCACGGCTGCAAACGATAAAGTAAAAGAATCGATTTATAATCAAAAAGAAAGAGGAAAAATGGAATCAAGCATCGTGACAGATTTGTAAGGAGATCATCTTAAATCCATGAGAAGTACATACTGTTGACAGCAAGCCATTCGTTCAAGTCTTCTCCTGGAGGAAGTCTCACAGCCTCCCTCAGGTTACCACTACCCAAAGTGGCGTCGATGTGCTTTCGCAGCTGCGCCCCCTGCAGATACAACCAGTACTCCATGATACAAAATGGAAGAAAATCTAGAAGATGCCTATCAATAGATGCAGAAATTAAATAGGTAGCCAAATATAAATAGGCATCATTCGTTTTATTCACCAACTCTAAGGGGCTATAAGGGACAAGATTTTTTAAAACCCTTTAAAGCACTAAAAAATATATACATATTGACGTTATTAATTTGAGACGCTATTCAAGCAAAAAGTGTTTGGTTTCACTTTTCTTTTGCCGAATTAAGATTTTTTGTCGGCTCTAATTAAAATCTCTGGTTTTACCTGTCAACAGATTTACTGTAAGGAATGTACTAAAAGTGACAACCATTTTTCCCCAATTAGCATAAGTTCATCCTGTCTTTCTTCGAAAAAAATTAAAAGGATTGTGACTTAATCATCTCGAAATATTTCTCAAGGAAATCAATATGCTCCTTATCATATCCTTTAAGCTTAATTGACAAGGTAATCGTCATAATGAAGTTTCCATCTATCTGGAGAATAGAGACATTAAAAACACCATGGTGCTTCGATCCACCAAACCAAGATGATTCAGAGAGGTCATCTGATGTTGTATTGAGAAATAGAAAGCTCGAATGAAACTTCACTTCAAACCTTTACTACAAGAGTATGTACTTAATGCCAAAAATATCTAGTGTGAAGTTTAGTTACAGCAAGCCGGTAAAAGGTCCCGAATCAATGACGGAAGAAACTTTAAATGAAGTATAAAAATGTCAATTATTCAAAGGGGATTTCACGAAGGATACTAACCTTGCTGCCTGAGGGTGCACTCTTTTTGGGCCGAAAAGTTCGTTGATTCCTGTTTGACATCCAAGATGTTACATTTACTAATTGATTATGGGTAATAAGAGAAGAAGGGGCAAAATCAACAAAGAGTTAACTTCTAAATAGGTCAATCTGACTCAAATTTTGTCAGTAATCATGCACAGTGACAAGGATTATAAGGGCATTTAAACAACTATACGACCGAAAAAATGATTTTCGATTATCTGAATGACAATGCTCATTTTCAATTGTTTCGGTTGAAGTAGAAAAAATGTCAAATAGAGGATCATTTAACCAAAAAACGTTCAAGGCTGATTAGGATGAAAGGTTCTTCAGCAGAGCAATACAAGCCCCCTAATCTCGGACAAACTGACAATTCACAGTCAACCAGACACCATTTCAAGTGAAACAAAGAGGTGACTCTGCCGGAATTACCATAGAATAGCATGGGGCACCACACATACATTACAAATTAGTCAAAGCACATTATTATCCGTAAAGTGTCCATCTCACCAAAAGCTTTAGCCAGTGATAATGAACACATCAAGCAAACCAGTTTCAACAGTTTTCCATCCACCTGACCCTCATTTACATTACTCGATTTCCAACATCAAGAATTTCAGCACAGGAGATCACAGAAACACGGAGAATGGGATCGATCAATCAACTCAGCAACCAACTAGCTTACACCTCCATCAATTCCTGCACAAATAAATCTATCGGAAACTTCACCAAGCGTAAAACCCAGAAGATTCACCCCCCCCCTTCCGGCCAGCATCAAGGCTAAAAAAATTCACGCCCCCAGAACACCACGACAACTTCCCCCCCCCCCCCCCCCCCAAAAAAAAAAAAAAAAGAAAGTGAAACAAGATCTTTCCTTTCATTGCCAAGACTACCCCTCAACAAAACAAGAACTGGGAACCAATAGGTCGGATCGAAGCTAAACGCCAGGAATCAGACGACACAATCCCTCGCAACAAAGGGAAAAAAGATGGAATTTTTAACGGTGGATAAGCAGTGGACAGGTGATCCGTCCTCTGGGTGGTTGAAGGTACCTTCCAAGGCCAAAGAGGCTCATCGCTTCCTCCACTCCTCTCCTCAATCACTTGTGGGTCGCAGGTTGCGTTGTGCTCTCCTCGTTGTGTAAGAAGAGAAGACAGGAGACAACAGTTGTAAGAGAGAAAAAGAGGGAGAGAATGAGACCATTTTTTAGTTTTGTTGGGCAACGAGAAAAATGTCATTGTCACTCACCACCCCACTAATAATTTGAGTTAATAACGTTAGTTAATAAAAAATTTTACGGGATAAGATTTTTAGTTTTAAAATTTATTAAATTAATGCCCTTTAAACGACATTACGGTCTTAAAAAACTATTTCAATCGATTTTTAAAAATCAATTTTTTTATTTTATAAGGAAATCGATTACCTTATTTTAAATTTGAAAGTTTATCTTTTGATTTTTTTAAAGTACAAAATCGGCCTTTAAGAACATTAATCAACAAATTTTAAAACTTAACACCCTATTTCATAAATTTTTTTACAAAACTAACATTATTAAGTAACAAAACTCCTACTAATTTTGCTTGTTTCGGCCATAATTTTGGTCACGGAAAAAAAAGTGTCATTCCTGGGGAAGATTGATTATTGAGGTTTGATGGATTGATCTAGACCTGTTTATTGAAGTTATGTAGTTATTACATTGAAAGATGCCAAAAAGTTCCCTTTTTACTGCTTTCATCACTCCAATCTCCTTTCCTCGGGCCCCCGTTAATGGGCCTCAAGGACTTGTCCTTGAGGCCCATTAACGGGGGCCCAATAAACGCTACCATTAAATATCCGGATTTGTGAATATTTCGAAAAGCCCGCCAATTCCTAACTGCCGCTGATCCGAACCGCCGATGAAAGGATCGGGCACCCGCCGCCGCAAGGCCAGGGCGTCGCCGTCGCCGTTTCTGGAGTCTCCAATCGCGCACATCAGGAGGGCGCTGTTTGCTTCTCCAGACTTGCATTATCCGAAGTCGACTGCCATCCATGCCAAGACCAGGACGAGGGCCTGGAAGGCGTCTGCAGGGGATGACGAAGCTCCCGCAGTCTCCAGGAAAGAAAAGGCGTCCCCTCATGCAGGAGATGAGAAGCAAATGAAATCCGTCGAGGACGTGAAGGGTTTCTTTTCTTCGAAAATGGAGAAGGTCAAACGTTGTGTTGATCTCTCCCATTCTGCGATTCTCAAGGATTTCGATGGTTCTCACGCACGACTTCAGAAGCGCTTGAAGGTTTGTAAAATTTGTTTCTGCAGTTGATATTGTGTGCTAGGAAGAATCTCTTCGGATTTTAATCATTGTATGAGTTTGACTTGCTGAGGTATGTATGGGTTTCGCTGAAGCTTCAGCTTGCTTTCTGTGATATGCTTTCTGCCTAGGATGATCGATTCAGGTTTCTTATTGAAATATATGGTGAGTTAAATCAAATTTTGTCGAATTTTTGTGAGTAAGGTTGTCCAGTTGCAATCTAGTTGTTTGCTTTTGTGGCTACGTAGAGTTTGATTCAGTAATAGCTAGTTCTACACGATCAATGCTTCCGGTTTGGTCCACCAGATGAACTGCATCGAGTTTTAAGAATGCGAGGGCGATGTGGAGGACTTCACTGCTCTCTGCCACGAGCTCCATGATTTGATTTAATTTTAATGGAGAAACCAATATTACATACGACAGGGACATGTGCAAATCTGCCAAGAAGTGATGGCTGAAGTGGACGGTGAATACCAGAAGGTGTCCACGCAGATGAGTGAAAATAGAAAAGCTATGAAGGTGCCAAATCGTTACTTATATCTAAGTAATTTATCTTGTCCTCAGAATGCCCCTCTTTTACTTAAATCCAATTCGCCGGCTATTTTCAGGCTACTTTTGCCGAGTTTGTGCATGCTGCTGAGTCCAACTCATCTCACGGTGAGGAATTCTTGATGGGAGTGCTATTTGAATGAGTTGAATCCGAAACGTGTCTTGAGATTACAATATCTTTCTTCATTTGGTTTCAATTCTCACACATAATGTCATTTTTTTATAACATAATGTTTGACCATTTTCAGTAAGCAAAGTATCCATCAAAGATCTGTCACATTCATGGGAGAAAAACCTTGATGCCTTGTGCCAAAAGTTTGGCATTCCGCCCTTAAAGTAACCGATATGGAGTTCCTTCATGGAGGTGTCCTAGGTAAACTCTCTGATTCCTCTACTTTTCTTCCATCTGGTGGAGGACACGGTCTGCATTTCTGCTACGCATGCATTAGGAGGATAAGTAAGTGCGAGCTTTCTTTCTCGGCTGTGATGTGACTGTGTATAACAAGTAAGCCCGAAATGCATAGTAATTAGAATACAACGTATCCATATTCCGCTGCACATCTTCACATGACTGGCCGACCATTGGCTGAGGGTATGCTTTGGTGATGATGTTAACCATCCATCCTCTACTTCGACATAATAGACACTGTCCGTTTTGTGAGCCGGTGGACTTCTTAATGAAATTACTTGCTTTGGTCCTTTTTTCCTGCAGGGATGCATACAGGATGGGATTTAAGATGCCCGATTTGTCTGTCTGATAACGGATGGACGATACTAGCTTTACTTCATCCCTGTGCAATGTCTAGTTTGATAAGCGTTTCCATTTGGTGCATATAGGATGAGCTGGGACTAAGAAAAGTTGAGCCCAGATTGACTTCTCCCTTCCACAATCATGTGCCTAAGGAAGATGACCACACCTTGTACTCGTTCCGTTGAGCTTCGTTTAGTTATCTCTCTCGCTCTCTTTGTCCCCTTGCGCCTCTTTCCTCGTCCTCCGACAAAAGGATCCTAAAGACGCTGCATCAATCTCCCGTGTCATGACGTAGTAGTCTGTTTCTTGGACTGCATCAATCTCCTGTGTCATGACATAATACTAGGCGAATTCCTGTAGCTCGATGACTAGGAACAAGAAGCTAGCACACACCTTGCCAAGTAGGAACCCATCTTCTGTAGAGGCGGTAGAGGATCGAAATGTGGGGGGTGTCTTAGGATTCGGTCAGGGGATTTTGAAGCAGTAGAAGGCCCGGCCTCATATTCTTCTCGTCTTCGTGTGAAATGAGTTCCTTTTTGCCAGCCCCAGGGGCAATCCTCTTGCGGTCTTGGTTGCAGCTGATCAGCCCGCCAAGGATTATTTACGTAGTCTCCTCCCGTTTCCCCACTCCGGAGCTCACATCTCCGGCCATTCTTCACTACAGCAATTCATACGTAGGAGTGTCTGGCCCGTCAAATGAAATCGCATGGTCCTTGGAACAGGGCAGATCTATGTGGTTTCGAGCACTTATATAACGTACCATCCGGTTATCATTTCCGCGATACCTCAAGGATCTTAACACTATGGGTTTACCAAAAGACAACCCGAACCGCCGAGACTAAATTTTCAACCTCGGAAGCATTCCAACTAATCCTACCTGGTTGAGCATGTATTTGCATGCCCCTGCTTCATGGGCTTAGCCTAGTCTCATGCCGTAGGAGTTTGCAGTCGCCTAGCTACTTGCTCCTATGTAGATTTGAAAGCAAGTGGAATAAATGTACTCTCCCCAAAATGATTAGATGTAACGATCATTGTGGTGGGGTGGGGTGGGGTGGGGTGGGGGAGGGGGTAGGGGCACCCACCTCTTCGGAATCGTCGTCTGTGGTGAGTGTGGTCGGAATCGGACAGAAGAAAAAGGGACAGTCGGTCATACAAATCAACCCAGGAGATCAACCTAGGTTTGGCTTAAAGAGCTCTCTTTTAACATCACCCCCCACCCCTGCAACTGGAAACAAAAAACCCCACTTTAATTTGAAGAGCAGGAAAAAGGTAAGTAAACCATTAAGCAATCATACTGCCAAAGGTAGTTTAGATTCTCTCCTGCTTTGAATGATTTCAGAATGCTTTTTGATCAGTCCATCTAATGAAAATCTAAACTTAGACTTTTTAAATGCACTGAATATTTTAAAGACCCGGATCCTCCCAAGAAGTAAGTACTACTGTTGGCGGGAAGCCCGATGAAGAAGCATCATCAGGGGGAGGCCACAAATCATCATCCGCAGCAAAGCTGTTGATGATGGATCGACTCGATCTCTCTCCCGAGCAAGAAACCTAACAAAAGTGACTAAACACACACTAGCATTGGGAATAGGGAAAAAGGAAAAGACTAGACTACTGCAATTTAGGATTAGATTTCCCATTTCATTATCGGATGAGACTGACTTCCCAAAGTTCCCACCGGTGATTAAAGGCTTTGGTCTAAATCAGGGTAATCATCCATCCCTTCAAAAAACACACAGAGACCAGAAGAAAATGACCATAAAAGGAAAAGAGAGGGATTTCGACCCCTAATTTGGGACAGCATGTTCTATTTAATACGGACTTAAAAAAAAAAAGAACCAAGTCTCCACCCACTAAAGACAAAACAAAAAAACAACACTGCCCATTTGTGCTTTTCTCGTTTTATTACAAGATCTGGGCCCCACCGAGATGAAATCACATACATTTCATAAGCAGAAAAGCATTCTTCCTTAATCCCCCCACAACTCTTCATCGGCTCTCCTTCGGTCCCTTCATCGGAGTTTAAATGAAGTTTAAGGCGAGTTTTAAGTTTTCAGAACAGGGAGTGGTCCCGTCGCTCGCTTTCGATGAGTTTGATGATTTATGTTGAACTGCTTGATGCTATTACAAGATCAAGCCCAAGCCCAGCAGTAAGGACGGACAGGCTCAGTGCTTAGACAATGCTCAGACGGCCCACTTAATTATGGTTTTGTTACATTTTCTGTCGTAACAAACAACTATGCACTCTGCTGCAACTGTGCGTGCTGCCGCAGCTCCGTAGCTGTTAGAGTTGGTTACCTGGGTTTTCTGTTTTCTGTTCTCCTATGACTGTATATAGGAGAAATATGTAAGACAGAAATCTAATGAGAAATATCCTCTCCTTCTCTGGTCACCTTCTTCTCCTTTCCTCCTTCTCTTCTCTTGTCATCATTCCTTTCTTCTTCTTCCTTCTTCTCGATCTCTTCTACCCACCTTTTCTTAATCTTCGTCTGTCCTTCGTTCTTCTACATGGTATCAGAGCCCTTTAAGGGTTAAACCACGCAAATTCAGCTGTAAACGATGGAGAATCAAACTCCGATGCAGACCATCCCTCCTCTCAATTCTGGGCAGCAGCAAACACCAGGGTCGAATGTCTCTGAGCAGAGTTTCGCTGGAAACGTCGCCCAAATGCAATTCCCTCCGGGTATCTTCTCCTCGATGGTAAAGTTAGATGATAGTAACTATCCTCTTTGGAAAGGGCAAGTTCTAGCGGCTATAATAGCAGGAGGACTGGAGGACTTTATTTTCGGCAGGTCTCTTCCTCCTCCCCTGTTTCTGGATGATGCCTGCATGATATCAAATCCCGGTTATAAAACTTGGCAGCGCAGCGATAAAATGGTGATGAGTCTTCTCTTTTCTGCCCTTACTGCTGATCCTTTGAGCCATGTGGTTTCTTGTAAGACGTCGGGTGAAGTGTGGGAAGCTTTAAGGAACCGTTACGAGTCCACCTCCACAACTCGTATTATCAATCTGCGAAACCAGATGCAGCAGCTCCGTAAAGATGGCCGGACTATGCAGCAATATCTGAGTAGCTTGAAGACTTTATCTGATCAACTGAGTGCTGTTGGGGAGGCTGTTAAATATAGAGATTATATCTGGTTTATGCTGGAGGGCCTGCCTGCTGAGTATGACTCTGTGATTACTGCGGTTTATAGTAGGGCTGATCAACCGAGTGTGGACGAGGTCCAGAACCTGCTGTTGAATTTTGAGATGCGGCTGGACCGGAGACAAGGTTTGGACAGCTTCATTCCTCAGGTACAACACTCTTCTCTCCACTCTGGTACTGATCGTACTCTACCTATGTCCCAAACACTTAATCCTCACCCTCAAACCCCTCAGCCTCACCAAACTTTCCCTACTAGCTCCTATCAGACTAATTCTATTTCTCCTCAACCTGGTTTGCTTGGTCGACCTCCTTCTCGACCTCATACTCAGCCCTTTCGACCTAATGCATATCCTAGAAGCTTTGGGAAGCCAAAGCCCAGGTGCCAAATTTGCCAAAAACTTGGACACACTGCTGTAAATTGCTTTCACAGACTCAACCCGTCTTTCCAAACTGCTCCACAGGCTTATTCTGCTGTTTCTTACTCCCTTCCTTCACCTTACTACCATCCCACTTCAGCCTATTATCCAGCCCTTCCCTACACACCACCATATTCATCACCTTACCCACAGCAGCCTCCCCACCCACTTTACCAAACCCAGATGCCTTCTGCCCACCCACCCTCTCACCCTTTGCCAGACCAATCAGGCCAACCCTTTCCCTCTTCAGACTCTTGGCTTCTGGACTCCGGGGCCACACATCATGTCACTCCCATCTCTGAGGATCTCCAACATCTCTCTGTGTATAAAGGTATGTCTTCTGTTATGGTGGGAACTGGAAAATCGGCTGATATTCTCCACACAGGCTCTACTACCGTTCCTACTCTATTTGGTTCTCTCCTTCTTAGTAGTGTTCTGCATACACCATCTTTGCGTAGGAAACTTGTTAGTATTTCCAAATTATGTCAGGATAACCATGTTATCGTTGAATTCACCTCCGACTCCTTTTTTGTTAAGGACTCCACCAGCAGACAAACTCTTCTAAAGGGACAGATGGAGAACGGGTTGTACAAACTTCCCTCTCAGCAACCTCCGCATCACAGTAGCCCCTCCACTCCATCTGGCCATTTTCTCTCCTCTCCTTGCGCTTACTCTACCTCAAGATCCTCCACTGCTGATAGAGCAACGTGGCACTCTAGACTAGGCCATCCTTGTCTAGATATCTTAAATACTGTCTTACGTTCCTGTAAACTCTCAAACAGCTCGACCGTGCTTCCCTTTTGTCAAACTTGCGCACTGAGCAAGCATCACAGATTACCTTTCTCTGTGTCTGAATCTCATGCTCTCAAGCCCTTTCAATTACTCCATACTGATGTCTGGGGACCCTCTCCAGTTTCCTCGGTCACTGGGGATCGTTTCTTCTTGTTAATTATAGACGATGCAACAAGGTTTACCTGGATTTATTTCCTTCATAGTAAGTCCCAGGCCCTGACTGCTTTCCAACAATTTCACAAGATGGTCACAAACCAATTTCAAACCTCCATTGGTACAGTCCGGTCAGATTGGGGAGGAGAATTCAGGCCTCTTCAATCCTATCTCCTAAACCATGGAATTATCCATCAATTGTCATGTCCTCACACTCCCCAACAAAATGGGAGAGTCGAGAGGAAGAATCGACATGTTGTAGAGGCTGGCCTCGCATTACTCCTCCATGCATCACTTCCGCGTCAATACTGGGTCTATGCTTTCCATGAGGCTGTGGCCATCATAAACATGCTTCCTTCCAGAGTTCTACAGTTTCAAGTTCCCTTCACTCTTCTCCATGGCTATCCTCCTGATTATATTTCCCTTCGAGTGTTCGGTTGCCTCTGCTTCCCTCTTCTTCGCCCATATAATTCGCACAAGCTAGAACCACACTCTGCTCCTTGTGTTTATTTGGGAAGAAGTGCATATCACAAAGGATACATTTGCCTTAATTACAAAACTGGTCGTCTGTATGTCTCCAGAGATGTTTTGTTTCATGAGGCTGTTTTTCCATTTCAATCCAGTTCAACAAGTTCAATCTCACAATCCAAAGTGAAATCCTCGAATCCCTGTTTCTTGTACCCTATCAGCTCCATTGGATCTCTGTCTGTCCCATGTCCAGCATCTAGAGTCTCTGACCAATCCACTGTTACATTGCCTCTGTCTGATTCTCACCCGAGCATTGTTTCTACTCCCTCTATTTCTTCACCTTCACGAGTCTTAGATGTTCCTTCCAGTCCCACTGTAACAGATCATGCATGCCCCACAGTGGTCCAAAGAGATGGGAACACTCATTCCATGGTTACCCGATCCAAGGCCGGTATTTTTAAACCCAAAATATACTTTACCTCCTCTTCTGCAGTCCCAGACCGACCACCTCTACCCTCTTCCCTACCCTTGCCGTCTGATCCTATACCTCATGAACCATCCACTTTGGTAGAGGCCCTTCAGGTCCAGGCGTGGAGAGACGCCATGCTTACTGAACTGCAGGCTTTGAAGCTCAACAATACCTGGTCTCTGGTCCCTCGCTCTCAAGCACAGAAGGTCGTGGGATGCAAGTGGGTTTATAAGGTGAAGGTAAAATCTGATGGCACTCTTGAAAGATGCAAAGCTCGACTAGTGGCTAAGGGGTTTCATCAAACTCCTGGTGTTGATTTCACAGAGACCTTTAGTCCGGTGGTCAAGCTACAAACCATACGGGTTATACTCTCCCTAGCAGTCACCTATGATTGGCCTTTGCGTCAATTGGATGTCCACAACGCTTTTCTTAATGGTGACTTGACAGAAACTGTATACATGCAGCAACCACCAGGTTTCGAAGCTCAGCATGCTCCTTCTCATGTGTGTAAGCTTCATAAAGCGTTGTATGGATTGAAACAAAGTCCACGGGCATGGTTCCTCAAACTTAGCACATGTTTACTGGAGTGGGGTTTCCTCAATTCTAAGGCTGATGCTTCCATGTTCCTTCAATACTCTAGTACGGGAGTCATAATTGTCCTCATCTATGTTGATGATATTCTGATCACAGGCTCCAATATAGCCGGCATCTCTGCGTTGTTGCCGAAGCTGCACCATCGCTTTGCGTTGAAGGATCTGGGAAATTTGTCCTACTTCCTGGGATTTCAGGTGACTAGACAGAGTGGTCTGTTACATTTATGCCAGGAAAAATATATTAATGATTTGTTAAGGAAGGCAGACATGGAAAACTGTAAGGGAATTGCAACTCCTATGGCTACAACTGGAACTTTATCCAAGTATGAAGGGGAGGTATTGCTGGATCCCACTGCCTATAGGAGTTTAGTTGGGGCGCTTCAGTATTGCACCAACACGAGGCCTGATATTAGTTATTCTGTCAACAAAGCGTGCCAGTTTTTGCAGCATCCTACCACAGCTCATCTGCAGGCGGTGAAACGGATATTGAGGTATCTCAAGAATACAACGGCATATGGAGTTACGTTTACAGCGGGCCAATCGTTGGATATTTCCTGTTTCACCGATGCCGATTGGGCAAGCTGCCCTGACGACAGACGAAGTACAAGTGGCTATTGTACTTTCCTCGGGCCTAATCTGGTGTCATGGGCATCACATAAACAAAAGGTAGTATCCAGGTCAAGTACAGAGGCCGAATTTAGAAGTCTCGCAGATGGCGTTGCAGAAGTAATATGGTTACTGAGCTTGCTGCAAGAGTTGGCTGTTCCAGTATCTGATCCCCCTGTTCTTTACTGTGACAATCTCAGCTCAATTTACTTGGCAGCAAATCCAATTCTTCATGCCCGTACAAAGCATATTGAGATTGATTTTCATTTTATTAGAGAAAAGGTGATGGCGGGGAAGATTCTGGTTCTTCATGTCGCGTCTGAGGATCAGGTTGCTGACCCTTTGACTAAGGTGATTCCAACGCAGAAGTTCTTATCTATTAGAAGCAAGCTTACAGTGTCACACAAACCGTGCCCTGTAAAGGGTGCTGCAGAACATGTTGCAGATTGCACTCGAGAAATAATAGAAGAACAAAGTGAGGAGAACGCTGGGATAGTTAAAAAGGAGGTGCAGCAGTGTAAGTGAAGGGGTTCTTAAAGTACGAGGGGGTGTTGAATACGAAGAAGTGCTGCAGACAGAGGAGAGAAGTGTTGTAGTCGAGTTGTGCGGGTTTTTCAAAGAAGAGGAATGAAGTTAGTCTTGCGGGGAAGTGTTGAACTGCTTGATGCTATTACAAGATCAAGCCCAAGCCCAGCAGTAAGGACGGACAGGCTCAGTGCTTAGACAATGCTCAGACGGCCCACTTAATTATGGTTTTGTTACATTTTCTGTCGTAACAAACAACTATGCACTCTGCTGCAACTGTGCGTGCTGCCGCAGCTCCGCAGCTGTTAGAGTTGGTTACCTGGGTTTTCTGTTTTCTGTTCTCCTATGACTGTATATAGGAGAAATATGTAAGACAGAAATCTAATAAGAAATATCCTCTCCTTCTCTGGTCACCTTCTTCTCCTTTCCTCCTTCTCTTCTCTTGTCATCATTCCTTTCTTCTTCTTCCTTCTTCTCGATCTCTTCTACCCACCTTTTCTTAATCTTCGTCTGTCCTTCGTTCTTCTACAATTTATAACTGAGACATGTCCGAAAACGTTCGGCGTTACGATGGTGGCCGAGAGGACAGGCAATCTCACCTTCGGACAACATAACCCGTGTATAATGTTCCGATCCAGAACCGCCCGACTCGTGATCCCCGTCTTATTAACTCATCGGACGGGGACAATCCCTCCTCCCTCCCAACTGTCACTTTCAAACCCTTCCGTGACCGTGGCCGGTTACGTCAACGTCCGGGGGCAGGACGGACGACCAACGACGAGAGCGAAACAAAGTACTGGGAATTGGGGGGGCGCGGCGGGGAGACAAACGCACGACGAGATCCCCCCCCGTCCCGTCGGAAAAGCCAAAAAGGGGGGAACCAACTGGGAGACAGGGATTAGACACGTGGGGCAGGGGAGGGGGGGGAGCTGTTCTTGTCTTCCCCTCCCTCACCTCGTCGGGGCCCTACACTAATCACGAAGACGTCGTGGTCGTCCTCGGCCCGTCGCCATTTTTCTACCCACTGAGGACGGAATCCTCAATTTTTCCTCTGCCTTGGTGTCATGAACAAATACATGATACACAAGGCAGGCATTGAATGTCTATATAAATTTGCACATTATTGTTGTTGGGTCTGTCAAAGATCGCTTTTTTCAATTCTTTCTTTGTTCTTTTTTACTATTTACTGTTATTAATAATTTCAGACAAAAAAAAGGGGGGGGGATGCCGCCTGCTGCTGCTGCTGCTGCAAATCCGCAACTTCCATTCATATATTAGCCCCCCCCCCCCTACTACCTCCCTTCATTCACTCCCAGAATATTTCTAATTCGATTCTTCCCCTTCTCGAGACTATTTATCCTCTTGGGGTGGGAGTAGGTGGGGTAAACGAGCAGGAGCTTCTTCCCCTGTTTGTTTTTTTTCCTCCCCTTTCACTCGCAGGAGTGTCCTGGGAATTGATTTAAGTTAGCAGTAGTGGAGGAAGGATCGGGCGGCACGGACAGAGGACGAACGATGGGCGGGCGGGAGGGAGGTCGTCGTCGTGGTCGTCCTTTGTTGTAAGGAAAAAGGACAAAGGAAGAGCATCTTCTCCCCCCCCCCCCCCCCCCCCCCAGTGGAAAAGCCAGGGTAAGTCGTTTTCCTCCCACCATCACACGCGCGCGCTCACACACAGTGACGACCGATGAACGAAAACATCCCCAGAACCCAACAAAAAAAAAGCCCTTCGTCATTAACTACCGGACACCTATCCGAATGCCATCCATCGTCACCTTTACTGCAACATTTGTTCTTCCCTGGGTCTCTTCTTTTTTTGGTTTTTTTTTGACCGACTCGGGGGAGTGCCGTGCCCATTTCTCTCATGTCCACTGTTCTCTCGCATGTGTCCATTCGCCCCCCCCCTCCTCCTACCCTTTTCCTTTTTCCTGTTCCTCCCTTTCCTTTTTGTTTTTTTTAAGGAACAAAAAAAAAAAACCAACAATAATCTCTGCTGCTTCTGCCGATGTTGTCATGTCGTCCGTTGGTGTTGCTGACGATTTCCGTCGTTTCTTGGGTTTTTGTCTACCTTTCCTTCTTCTTTGTCAGAAACCCAGAAGAAAAAAAGAGAAAAAAAAAAGAAAGAAAATCTGTAAGTTTGATTCCTCCTCCTATTTCCTGTTCTTCATGGACAATTTTTCTCCATTAAGTATCTCTTGATTTGATGACTAATCTCTCTCTCTTTTTTAACCTTTGTTGGGTCTTTCTTCTTGCTTTCACCAATCCCGATTAGAGTTTTTTTATGTGTTTTGTTCTTTTTTGGCCATCCCCCTCTCTGTCTTTCCCTCCAATTATAAATCCCGCTGCTGCTGCCGAGTTCCTGGTTTTCTTTGGCTGTCCAGGATTTGAGTGCCCGGTCCCCTTGACTTCCACGCGTGATATTACTATAAAAAAAAAAAGGAAAAAGATTCCTGGGTTTTGGTTCAATTCCTTGGGGGGGGGGGGGGGGGGAATCTCTCTCTTTCCGGGCTGCAAAACTTATTGCTCCATGACTTTAAGTGACCAAAAGCGAGTCCATTGGTCAGTAAAGAAACACCCCCCTCCTCCCCCCCCCCAAGCTGCTGCTTTTCCCCTTTTCCCTTTTCGTGCTCGATTCGTGAAACGGGTTCCTGGTCGGTCCTCCACTCCCTACACTTATTTGCATCATAAGGAAATTTGAATGGGTTTCGTATTGATGGATGTCGTGTCGACATGTTGGACAGATAACTTCCTGGGAGGGGTGGAGAAAAACGCAGCATGTTCACGTGCATAGCGTGCACCAAGCAGGTTGCCGAGGACGACGGCGAGAGTGGGAGCGGGGGGTCGTCTTCCCGCGGCGGCCCCGGCACCAAGGATGCCGTCAAGAACTTGACCACCCAGGTTACTCGGATGACCCGACACTTTCATTTACATCCCGCCCTAAACCCAACAAAAGTCTAAGATGAACATGCATTTATTTTTTTGATCCCCCATCTCCCGCCTGCAGCTTTTTATGCATCGCATCCATCGTCTGTGTTATTTTCTCTCCCTCATTACTCCCTTGTCCAACATTATTTCAAAGGTGGCAAGTAAGAGTATAAAGTGGATTCAAATCCTGACACTGTCTCGGAATTATTGTCCGGATCAAACCAACCCTTCTTTTGTCATTTCTCTTTTGGAACTCGTAGTTGTTTTAGAAAGATTTGATTTTTGATAATCCACCCCCACACCTCATCCCAGTAATTGTGCATTCTGTTCTTTCATGATCCAGGATTTCCGGGGTGGACTAATAGTCTTTGCCAATGTAATCGAGTAGTAGGCCTGCTAATTTTGAATCATGCTGAAAATTTGCAGTGTCCGAATTTTTAAGATTATGATCGATGATTGTGGGGGTAAGGTGGGTTCGTCCCTGTCCTGGAAAGGTGGCTTGTTGTTCTTACTTTTTCACGTGACCCACCTTGGAATTCTTGTCGACGATTTTTTATTTTTTATTTTCATTATCATGTTAAAATGCCCCTCAGTTGCCCAAATGGGTAGTCAAAAAGAGGAGTCAATTTAGCATATTATGAATTTTTAATCTTTAATTGATTCTTGGGATCGGCAATGATCGACAGCATGTTTGACATTGTGACGTTAGTGATTGATTTTGATTAATCTTTGTTTGATTCGGACCGCGTGATTTGCAGATAAAGGATATGGCGTTGAAGATATCCGGCGGTAAGCAAAGCGGCGGCAGGCCGGTCGGGGTTGGCTCCGGGTCTTACAAGAGGGACGACCCCTTCGACTCGACCTCGGAGGGGGTTCGGTATCGGTACGGAGGCGGGAGCTCCAGTTCCACGCCGGCGTGGGACTTCCCGGGTGGTCCCAGTCGACATCACCATTCCGGAAGGGTGGAATCGCGGTTTGCTGGTGACCGGACCCCGGGAGGCATGTCCGTCTCTGCCTCTGACGTTGTCGTGCTGGATGAACAGGACGAGACCAAGGAATGGATGGCTCAGGTCGAGCCTGGCGTGCACATCACGTTCTTGTCGCTTCCGGATGGTGGGAATGATCTCAAACGTATTCGTTTCAGGTAAATGAGACGGTTTTGCCTTGTAGGATGGCTACGCACGGGAGAGAGATCTTTCAAGCTGATGGTTTACCTTTCCTGTTTTGGATTTTGGTTGTAGCCGTGAGATGTTCGATAAATGGCAAGCGCAGAGATGGTGGGCCGAGAACTACGATGGGATCATGGAACTTTACGATGTCCGACGATTCAATCGTCAAGCCCTCGACACTCCGTCGAGGTTCCCAGAGGAGGTAAAGAACCGAGAAGAAACGATTTAGTGCCATCTCATTGTTTCCTGCAATATCGATGAAATTCCTGTGTTCCGCGACTTCAGATGAGAGATTCATCGTACTCGAGGCTTGAATCCACGAGGGAGAGTCCCATGGTGCATTCGGGAGGACTGCCCCGAGGATGGCCGTCGCGACCCCCGGGAAACAAAGGCCCTGACCAAGGCGGGTCAAGCCACTACGGTGCTACCGGCGGAAGGGGTGAGGCAGCCGCTCACACGGACCCGTCCAGGATGACGACCTCCTCCAGGGACGAGGCCTCCGTGTCGTACAGCAACGCGAGCGAGGTCGAGGCGGAGTGGATCGAGGAGGACGAGCCTGGGGTATACATAACGATCAGGCAGCTGGTCGACGGCACGAGGGAGCTGCGTCGCGTGAGATTCAGGTACCTTTCTATCGTCATTCTCGCCTTCCTCTGATCGTGGGACGTAACCGCAAACTTACCGGATGGGTATGCAGCCGGGAGAAGTTCGGGGAGTCGAGGGCGAAGCTGTGGTGGGAGGAGAACAGGGATAGGATTCAATCCACGTACCTCTAGAGCTCTTCCACCGGCACTGCAAAGTAGCAAAAAGGATTCATAAACTTCCTTACACGCCAAAGCCAAAAGCCACGCAACTGACCGTTTTTGCCCTTTTGACAGGAGGAAAGAAAAGCAAATCTGGAGGATTATTATGTCTTTTTCTTTGTTACCGGATGTGTTCGTTATATTCTCACTCGAGTTTTGAATTAATATTATCATCACATTATTGTTTTTCTTCAAAATTACAACCCCTTTTGGAGTTGAGTCCGAGGCACTCCATCCGACCGACCAACCAACCAACCATCCAACCGGGGTTCCGTTCAGTTGTTCCAAGTCCTGTTAGGACAAAGCCCGTTAAATTAATGTTTTATGTATGCTGCTGTCCCACAAATCTGGTCGGACGCCAACGATGTATCTCATCCCTGTCATCCGAATCAAAAGTTAGGTCACGATGTAATGATAAAGGTTTCATGTTCGGATGGGGACGACGGCGACGCGTTTCGTGCTACGTTGGCCACGTGCCCCCCCTATTTTCTTTTTTTTTTTAACAATATTTACGACGGTAATAAAATTAAGAAAAAAAAATGATTGGTGGAAAATGCCAAGTCCCGTCCCATGCCTAAGGAAAGGGGCGAGACCCGATGCGAAAGAAAAGAAGATTAGTATTTGGTTAATTATTTTTGGGGTTGGGGGCGGATTCGGCTCACCCAAGCATCCATGATTTCTTTTCTCCCCGGGAGAATAGAGAGATAAGAGATATAGCTGTTGCGGGGTGGAGGAGGAGGGAATAACCTCCGGACGTCGTCCTCAGGCGACGGTTCTTATGCCGTTCGGCGCTCTTAGGTACGGCCCTCCTCCCACGCCGATTTGCCTCGTTTTTTGTTTGATGGGTCGCGGCGGCGGTGAAGATCTGAGGGTTTTTTTGGGTCCCTGTCCTTGCGTCCCCGTTGGATCTGGAATTTTGGGGTTCTGTTGTTGGTCCTTGGGGATTTAGGTTCCAGATTTTCTTTCTCGTCGTCGTCGTTCTGGGGTACTAGATTGGGGATGCGATGGATCACGTTTCGGAGCGTGGACTGCGGAAGGTTTGTGATTCCGGGTATTTTTGTCGGACGTTTTTGCGTTTGTTGCTCTTACGATGCTGTGATCCGTGCCTTAGGGAGGTGGAACCTTATTATTTTTTTCGCCGGTTTTTCTATCTGTACATGCTATAAGGATGAGATTGATTGGTACCTTTGAGGTATACAGGTCCAGGTCCCTTCGTGTTGCACTATGTTGGCCTTGATGCCTTATAATAGTAGATTTTTTTTTCATTTTGCTCGGAGGGTATGGTAAAGATTTCCTGTTTTCTTTTCAGCTAAAAAAGAAAAAAAAAAAGATTTTGACGGTTGGCTTCGATTGGGCAGGTGACGCGTGACTAGGTTTCGAGCAAATTGCATTTCCTTCAAATTATGGAGCAGCTGCAATTCTGGTCTTGTAGCCGCGTGTGTGGAAATCTCTCTTTTCAGGAATCGCTTGATTGGAGGTTTTCTAGGCGTGGTGGTTTCCTCCTGCTTTCTTTCGTGAATTGCACCTAGTGACCCGCTTCTTTAGACGAAGTGGGATGAGACCTTTCGATAGAGCAGGTGTTGGATCTTCTGCACACGTGACCGGGTAAGAACATGTTGCATTTCTTTTTTCCGTTTGCTCCCTCTTACAGAGTTGTTCCGTTCCCAAGCCAACTGACTTATCGTTATCTTATTAGTTTGACCTCAAGGTGGCATTTTGAGGGAAATTTTTGTGAGGTACTATTACATTGTCCAGCTCCGTGTTTATTTTATGTGTAATATTGCACAGACCATTCCCCCCTCCATCAGCGTCCATGACATTGTTCCATTTTGTTGTTGACAGGGTTAGCAATAGCAAACTGAACAAGTCAGGACCTGTTGACTACTGAATTGGAGTTTTCAGCACGAAATTTTGCTTCATGAAGGGCATTTGATTACTGACGGAATCTAGTATCCTGAGGATCCACGACTGCTGTTAATTTGTGTAGTTGAGTGTGACTCTTGTCAGTCCGTTCTCCTGGTTGTCAGCAGTGAAGCCAAAGCATGGTGTCGGATTCCATTCCTCTTCTGCCGTTTATGATGTCAATTGGAACAGGAATTTCCCCTTCAATGATGAATAAAGCTGGGAAGGCTTTCCATCCATGCATTTCAGGCGATTTAAATATGTCTACGAGTACCTCTGAGTGCTAATTGTCAATTCAGCTACACCAGCAAGGGCAGGAGCCTTGTGTTATTGAGCTTGCCCACTGTGATCTGCTGGAGTTAATGCCGTACCTCGTCTTTTGTACTTTAGTATTTTGGTGTTGATTAAATTTAATAAAATAAAAAGTGAGGGAAGAGCCTGAAAAAGCCATTAAAATTTCTCTTTCCGGAAAAATGGAACGGTAAGTTCGTTTTTGTGATTTGCCTGGGATTTTTATCTTCAATTTGAGAAATCTGCCTGAGATACCTTTATTTCTTGTAGCTACAAGTTCATTAAAGAAGTTGGAGATGGAACCTTTGGAAGTGTTTGGCGGGCTATAAACAAGCTATCTGGTGAAGTTGTAAGTCTGGTTGCTGTTGTCTTGGGATGCTGTGGAAGTGATGCAAGATGATTGCTTATATCTGCAATTCTCTCTCCTTTTCTTTTGCAGGTGGCAATTAAAAGAATGAAGAAAAAATATTTCTCGTCGGAGGAGTGCGCAAACTTGAGAGAAGTGAAGGTAACCCCACCTAATGCTTTGGCCTGGAGCCCCTTCTATTCATTGTTATGGACCTGCTGTTTAGTTTGTTTTGCTTTGTTTTGTCATGGGCACTGATTATGAAGCAATCTATTTTTTCTGCAGTCATTAAGGAAGATGAATCACCCTAATATCGTGAAGCTTAAGGATGTAATTCGGGAGAATGATATCTTGTATTTCGTATTTGAGTATATGGTAGGTCTAATGAATTTATCTGGTCATTCGATTTTTCTTTTGCTTGTTCTACAATTGTTTCCTTTTGTAGGATTGCAATCTATATCAACTCATGAAGGACAGAGATACTCTTTTCCCAGAAACTGAAATTAGAAATTGGTGCTTTCAAGTATTTCATGGTCTTGCCTATATGCATCAGCGAGGGTATTTCCACCGCGATCTCAAGCCAGGTAACTGCTGAAACTAGTTCAACTGTTCTGATTGTCATAATCTGTAGGCATCCATCTTTCGAGGTTTTGATTCCTTACTCTGAATATAGGACCCTAAGTCACATCTAAATAGCTCATTATTGCCTCATGTTTCTGAATATCATATCCTTGCTTCTTGTTTCTTTTACTTGAAAGTTGCTCGTTTGTGCTATTATTGGTTTGCTCGTGTATTCTGTTAATCCAATTGATTTCCTCTTTTGGCAGAGAATCTTTTGGTCACGAAAGAAACTATCAAAATAGCTGATTTTGGCCTTGCACGAGAAATAAATTCACATCCTCCCTTCACGGAGTATGTTTCCACACGCTGGTATGTGACTCGAACCAACTTATCTTTACAGTTTACTAATTTTCTAGGGAATTTCATTTTCTCAATAGAAATTGGATTTCAGGTATCGTGCTCCGGAGGTGTTGCTTCAGTCAAGTATTTATGATTCAAAAGTTGGTAAGCTTGTTGATACTATGTGGTAGTTGTACACACAGTTGTCAGAGAGGGTTCCTTTTTATAGTGTCCATTCTGCAGATATGTGGGCAATGGGTGCCATAATGGCCGAGTTATACAATCTCCGTCCAATATTCCCTGGGAACAGGTATAACTTTTGATTTCCCACAAGGTCTTGATAATTATCTTGTTGCAGCGGGCGATTATGACAAAATGTGTTGAAACCAGTCATTGTGGAGCTTAAAAGCTATTCTTGTTGGTTGTCTTTCTTTTCGCAGTGAACCAGATGAGATATACAAGATTTGTGGTGTGCTAGGCAATCCAACTCTGGACACATGGCAGGAGGGGCTTCAGCTTGCAAAAGCAATTAACTATCAATTTCCCCAGGTACATTGTTGTTGCGATGGGGTGACTTCAATCAGGCTGTATTGGTTTCTTTTATTTGAGGTTTGTAATTAGTTTTATTTTGCAGTTTTCTGGTGTTGATCTTGCTGCATCGATTCCATCTGCCTGTATTGATGCTGTTAGTCTCATAAAGGTGAACGATATTGTCTGATTTATCATTTTCTTTTTTTATTTACTATGACATGACATTGTTAGTCAGAAGCTTTTAAAACTACTATCTGAATATTTCGACTTGATGCCATGTACCGGGCCTTGTTCTCCTGTTCATTTGTTAGTCCCTCTGTTTGTGGGATCCATGCAAGAGGCCAACAGCAGCGGCGGTACTGCAGCATCCTTACTTTCAGGTGAGCGGTTTGGCAGTCTTTAGAGCTTGTTGTACAAATAAAAAGTTCGCTAAAGTTTGATACATTCACCTATGTCACATGAAGTTTATAATGTCCTCATCCATGGTAATTGAGTGATTTTACATGCCAGAGTTGCTTTTACATTCCTCCATCTCTTCGCCCAAGAGCAGGAGTTGCCAGGACACCCCCACCTGGTTAGTTGAGGCCTTTATTTTCCACTGACTTGGGGCAGTGTTTTTCTGTTTGACGATAGTAATCAACTTATTTATTAAAATGGTAGCAGCTGGAGCCCGACAACCATTGAAACAGCAAAATGTTAGAAGGCACTCGCTGGCTGCAACTAATCCGAAGCTTGCTAATGGTTATACTTCACCGAAACCTCATAGTCTTAGAACAGGTGGCTGCACTAAGACTGTTTTCTTTGTCTTTAAAAATATTTGTGCATGTTCTGTTTGGTATATGGGCTGGTTTTTCATCTTTCTGGGCTAGGCTGAAAACAAGTGATCATGACTATCAGTCCTGATGGTAGGAATTTGGCCTTCTGGTATTTTTTTGAATAGTATGATGCCTACGGATTATTTGTAGATTTAATATCTTCGTGAAAGCTAACTGAGATATTCTGTCATAAAAATAAAGAACAATATATAATCCAGTCTTTCTGGCACCTTAAAAGCTCTTTGAATTCTTTACTTTGGGGTGTGTTTTCTTCATTGCAGTTGTGTAAGGGTGATTTGCTGACTGTTTATTTCTGCAGGTGCTCAAAGAAAGCTGAATATGGCAAATGAGGTGAGTTATCAACATGGACAATTGAATTATTCCGGTTGAATCCTGGCGGTTTTTTTTTTTAAGAAAAAGAATAGAAATCCAAGTATTTACTAGTGCCTCGGATGACGTTTGCCGTATAAAGAGATAATAGTTGTCTTTGCAAAAAGATAGAATATTGTTATCAATATGGACAAGGACCAATGGTTTTCTGGCTTATAGGAATGATTCTCTGTGACAAATTTTTCTTCTTTTGAAGGATTCAAAGAGGAATGATAAACCTGAAAATGCTTCTATTAAAGCCCCGAGATATCGTCCTCCTGGAAAGAGTAGCCCATGTGAGCGGACTTCTCTTGTGATCCCTTTTTATTTTTCATTCCCTCGAGGATAATGTTACAAAATGATGCGGTGACTAATTTATCAAGGATTTACTTGTGTCCTCATTTTTTTTGTTTGCCTTTTCTTTCCTCTTATTTAACGATCTGTATTTTGTGTTTTTTTTTTTTTTTTTTAATGTAGCATCTGTGCTAAAGGATAACAAAACTCGTGGAGTGACGAATGTAGCTGAAAGGATGGGAAGCATGTCCATCAGCGCTCCAAAAGAGTCCGTAGGGCGAGAAGTTCCCCACCCCATGAAGGCCGGGGGATGGCATGGTGGTGACCGTGGGGACAGATTGCTGAGACGATCCGGGGATATGCAACACAGCCGCCCATTACTGAGGAAAGTGCCTGGATGAAAAGATGGCTTGGCTCTTTTCTGGTTTATGTTGTGTAGATTCCTGAGTCACAATAACTCACCTTATCAAGTGTGCTTGTGCGGGTGTGAAATAAGAGTGGAACATAAACCTTTGTGTCCTTAGCTGTCTCCTGCCCCTGTACTACATCGACTGTATCTATGTTTATGCGATGCATGATAAGTGAATAATCGCTCTGTATGTTGCTTGTGTTGGATCAGTATTTGAGATTTGAAGCCTATTTGGCATTTGGCTTGCCACTTTGCTCTGTTTCTTGGTGTACTTCCTTAGAACCCCGGGCATTATTGTTCGAAGACAATATTGTACTTTCTTAGAAACCTCTGTACTTTCATTGCGTAACTGTCCAGAAAGTGAGAACGTTAATCGCTCGACAGAGTTCCCAGAAAGTGGGGTTCGTGTACATAGCTGGAACTGTCCTCCTTAGTTTGTGCACACATGAAAATCTGAGCATGAGATGCTGCTCTATCGATAGCATTTGAAAAAGAACAGCTGACCAAAAATGTTGTAACCTTCAGAATGATGTTTGTTTACTGAAAAGAGTGTATCCTGTTCACTAGAACACCCATGTCCTTGTTATTTTGAAAAAGGTGTACCCGTTTGTTTCTAATGGTATTATGTTTGGCGGAATCAACCTGTATGCTTCAACCTCGCGAAGTTCGAACTTTAGTTCCGAGCTGTGCTGCCAACTGGAGAACGGATCAAGATGAAAACCAGAGCTTCTTCTGGCAAATCAAGACCATCTCCTTCTCGGTGCCTATGACATCTTCGGCGACATTCTTCTGGCATGACCATCTCATCCCTTTGGCTATCCCAACGATGCTGTCAGCGAATTGGGCCGATTCCCGGATGATTGCATGACCGGTCGGACGTAATATCCGATCCATCTCCAGAAGCACATACTTCATCTCACACCTGGACCGATCAAAAATCAAGTTCATCGCATTTGTAGTACTATTAAACGACAAGAAAGATCAAGATCATACCTGTGGCTTTCTGTTGTGAACAGGCCGTCCAGATGAAGTAAGTCGTACGTTCGAGGGTATGTGGAGAAAGCTTCACACCTGCAAAAGTTTTGCAGAAACAGATGAAACTGCCTGCAGATCGAGTCTCCTTGAACAGCACGAGTTTCTCTCTTGTACATAGTAGAACGTACCAATCATGGAGAGCTCCAATCATTCCTCGATCAAACACGATAGGCAGTGTATTAAGAGCATAAGACGATACCACGTTCATCACCCACAATGGATCACCCACTAAAGCCGCTCCGAAGCCTCCATAAACGGTATTCATATCCAAAACATTCCTAACCTTGTCGGTACCTAAATCAGGCACCAACTTCTTGTAGTACTTCACTCGTGCTTTCCACTTCATGTCGTCCTGCTTGAAAGTACCGATGCTCGTGCCACGAACCTCTGAGACCCGTTCAGGTATCACGTGAAGCCGGTCAGGCCATTTAGGGAGGGATTCAAGGGCTAGTTTCTTGTGCTTCGGGTTTGGGACTACTACACAAGCTCTCATGGGGGTGTACCAGGCTGCATCAGGCTCAAGGCTGTCGTCGCATCTTGGCGGGTATGCATCAGGCTCAGAGAGTTGGTTATAGCAGGTGCTGTCGACCTGTTTTTGCCACACAGCAATGTCGTCCTTTTTGTTGTACAGTTTGAAGCACATTGACGAGAGCAAGTCCTGGAGTTTCTCGTATTCGGCTTTCTGCTCGTCGACCGTTGTGTTCCAGCCTCGCCACCTGTTCTCATAGTTGACCGGTGGACCAGACAGAACCCAGAAACCTCCTGGTCGCAGGATCCTGTGCACTTCTAGTAGGTATAGCCCACCTGACATCCCCGTGACATGTCATTTTTCATAATCAAGGCAAAGAAATCGGCTATCACATCTTCTCAAAAGTATGATTTACCGAATTCTGTCCATGGGATAAGGCACCGCGAACAGTGGGCCATATCAAATGAGCTTGAAGAAAATGGAAGACGCTGTGTTGCTATGATCCCAAGCAAAGCTGGAATTCCTCGTTCGAGTGCGAATTGTACCTGGGCTTCATGGTTATCTCTTGGGGCCAGCGAAATTGTCAGAATGCCGCGATTCAGCAGGTCGCCTCCCCAGCTTGCAACCTTGATTTGATCTGTTCATCAGCACATGTATATACAAGAGGATCTTCATCATATTGACAAGAAACTTGCACTAACCCCGCATCCGGTATCAATGGCCGTCCTAATGGTGCCGTCCTTCATTTCTGGAATAACATCCACCATCAAATCAACGTATGCAGACACGCCTCTTGGGAACATGGTGCCTCCACCAGGGAACACGAACTTGTCCCCTTCTTTCCTCAGCCAGTTCTGGTTAGACTTTTCCTTGTTGATCCAGTTATATGGCACGTTCCTCAAAATTGAATCCCCCACAAAAATCAGCTCGAAACTGTGAAAACTCGAGGAGAAAGTTACTTGATAACATGGCATCCTCTGTACCTGTACCAGCACTCGTCTTTACTCTTTGGCCATCTGATTGGGGGCTTGTACCCATCCGGCGGTGGAACCAAGCACTCTTTTCGCTCGAAGACCGGCGGGCAGTGCCGCTCCATGAACGTCAGTCGATGTCTTCCATATTTCATCCATCTCTGCACCGATCAGACAGCGAAAGTAAACACAGTTAATAGAAAGTTTCTGTAGAAGTTTTGAAATGCAGGCCAAGGACCGGTCCATTACTCCTTACCTTGGGGTCGGTGCATGGAGTGTAGTCCTGGTATTCGGGGCCACAGTCCGGGAATTCAAAGGATGACAATGAGTCGCTGCGATATGCGATCCCCTGCTCGTCGTCATTGTTGTTGGAGCAGAAGATCGTCCCGAGATAGAACGAGAACCCGCAGAAGAAGACAAACAATATCACAACAGAGACAATCGTAGAGTTCTTGTCCAACGTCTTCCCTGGCTTCGCTCCCTTCGAGTACTTCATGTCTCCGTGGTCAATTCAATCAACTGAGGAATACACAAAGCCAACTTATGTGAGATTCACATCAAGACCTTCACCCATTGAGAAATTTTATGGCCTTAGCCTGAGAAAATCCGGACAGACATTTCCACAGATTTGCATACATCTTGCATAGAAATGGATTTGCCCCGGTTTCGCACTCGACCGATCATATCACAGAAACATAACAGATTTGTTGGCCCGGATGAAGATACAAACGATCCAGACAACAAAAGTACGAGGAAAAGCAATAGGAAGGGAACAGAACAGATTAGTACGAGGAACTTTAAGGGACAACCCCATCATCATGATCATCAAAGAGGAGACAGAGAAAAGGAAACCAACCTCCTCTTTGTCCTCCTCTTGTCACAATAACCCAGAAACTCTCGACAGATCAAGGGATTTATGTCGACTCAGATCTCATCCTCTCATTGAAACAGAAGCCTTTCCGGGGAACATCAGACCAGTGTTTTTCTTATATCATCTGCTCTCCTCTCCCTCTTGTAATGACGATTTACTGATCATATGTTTCCTTTTTGGTGGGTTAAACGCATTTAGGTGTGACTCATTTCACCATCCCTGAAAGCAAGGACTTGCATGACTTTCGATCTGTTAACTCGTTTTAACTATATATTCCTCCATGAATGATGGATCAAACTACAGACAACATAAGCACCCATTGTCCCAATGAAATTGTCCTCCAACCTCATTAACCAGACCAGTTTTACATGAATATACACATAACAGATTAAGTTGGAAGGTTCAGATTAAAACAAAAAGGAAAAAAGTCGAGATAGCAAGAGATCTAATAAGATCCGAGGAAACAAGGAAAATAGACTAGATAAGTTCTCGGTACCCAGCACTGGATACCATCTAATATCTACCAGGTGCAGCAGCATTACTTCCATATGCAGGAGGAATGCTGGCCATTCCCGGGCAGTCTTTAGCCCAGTGACCGGCTTGGTGGCATTTGTAGCAAGTATCAGCACCTCCTCCCCTCGGGGTCCCACTGGAATACTGGTTCACGAAACCGCCTCCAGACGCAGATCCTGGACCATACGTGATGCTCGGGCAATTGCTGGAGCTATGACCGCTTTTCCCACAGCTTGTGCAGCTTGGCTGAATATTCAGGCTGTGACTCATGCCTGGAAGGCTTGAACCTCCGTACTGGTTCCCATGCTGGACCACACGTTCAGACTGTGACTGATAACCTCCGCGGGAAACGGAAGAGGGAACATTACCAACTCCAGAGCCGGAAGGAAAGGCATCCTTCTTGGCATCATAATTGGTGCCATCCAGCCTGACCCTTTCCAAAGAATCAAGCAGGGATCTTGCCTCAGAAGAAAACTTCACCCTATCGGCCTTAACCACTGTGGACTTCACCCTCTGCTCATCGCTAAACGTCTCCTCCTTCACCTTCAGCTTGAAAACAAACTTAGTAAAGAGGACTTTGCGGACTACTTCTCCAAACCTATCATTTTCTGAATCCGGATCAGTTCTCAAATGGAAAAGGTCCGCAGCGGGTATGCCCATTATCTCCTCACCCGCCTCCTGAAATGCCGTGACCCATGTTAAACCAGTGTGGTCTTGGATTTGGAGCTGTAGAATATATCTGTATTCACACTCATCAACAAAACGGTCGCACCTGTCACATCTCCACTTCCCATCCCCATTATTCGTCACTTTTTTGTTGCATTTACGATCACCAATGAGGAGGGGGCAAGCAGTATAGCAGAAATTATCAACTTTTATATATGAAATGGTCGCACAAACAGCAATCCAATCTGGCTTGTCAGATGTTCCCAGCTTTTCATCTTTGATCTGAGAAATCATTTTCCGTGAATCACTCTTCCCACCAGTGGCTATTTCTCTGGATATTGAAATGGTTGGGGCGTCTTTCCCTTCCCTCAGGAACCAATCCCTTAACTTCTGAGCCTCTAGAATGTCTGGTTCTACAAAAAACTGGCTATTTGATATAGTACTAACCATCTTACCATTGAAGTCACTGACCCTAGCGGATTTCACAGCCACGACAGGGAACTTCCCTGAGTCGCACAAATTTTGCAGTCTTTGGCCTTCTACATTGCAAAGGTTACCCCAAATGGCCAATTCAACCCCTCTTCCAGAATCATCCTTCAGATGCATTGATCTCTTCTGCGTTTCAGAACCATTCTCCTTCATTATTGATGTTACAGGACTCACACTGTACACCACCCCAAGGACATCCACAACACTGTTATTTTCCATGCTTTCCACTTCACTGATGCGTTGGAAATGGAACTGCTGCTTCGGAATGGAGCTGTCATCCTCAATGCATGATTGTACAACCGATGTCGTCTCTAGGAATATCTCATGCTCGTTCTGCAGATGATTGAAGTTCTTTTGGGCTGGCCTTAAACTTCCCCTAGATATCATGTAAACTTTACCGATTTCGATCTGGTTGAAAAATTGGTCGACGACAGTATTGAAGCAGGTCACACGAATTTCTCCACCATCAGAATCGAGAAGGTCGAACGAGAAAACTTTACCGTCACCACGCGAGTTGTTGTAATGCCTAATTTCACTTTTGACCGTCACTCTGGCCTTGATAGTCCATCGGTTCTGGTAAGGGTTTTAAAGCGGCTATCGGCACTATCCTTGGAGGAGCTTCATTTTTGGCTATGGGTCCTCGGTTCATGTACATCTGCTGGGGTGGCTGATATGCTTGTTGCTGTTGTTGTCCATAGTTATTCATAGGAGGACATGTGGCTCCACCAAGATAATTATTGTAGCCGGCATTCTGGTTAGTGTAAAAACCGTTGAATTGGCCAGACATAGGAGGAGCAGGTTCTGACTTGGGATACAATGAAGGGGGGTCAGCTGGAGGATACCTCCCAGCCTCAAGACCACCGCCAGAAGGAGGTTGGAAAGGACTATTTGGTTTTGGAGTATTCGAAGCAGGTAGTCTCAGCATTTCCGGCTGTCCAATCAGATCATGTGAGCTCCGAACAACTTCCAAATCAGCAACAATAATGATCCTGACCAGAGAAGTATCATAACAAAGAAGGGTCATCAAATAACGATCAAATGACGTAAACATTCAAAACATCAAATATTATCTGATAACCAATTTCACATCACGGCATCAAACATCAATGAGACCATGAGAACCCAGGAAACGATTCATCATCAACAATTGCCGTAGCAATCAAAAGCCACGACTTGAATCCACAAATCACCACGATTCTCCCCCAAAACTTGAACCTTTGCCAGGAAAATGAGTAACTAATGCAAAAAGAAGAAAACCCCAGAAAAAGAATCGACACACGATATTCAAACCAAGAAGCGGAATGAAGGAAAAGGATTTAAGTGGGCTCACTGCCGATCCTTGACGTAACTACAGACGAACTTCTCGAGCCTGACGATGGACCCCAGACAGAGGCTTCCGGAGTCGACGAGATGGTTGAGCTGAGTGGCGAGCATTCCCTGCTGCCTGTGGGTCCCATCGGACAGCACCATCCGGAACCGCTGCATCTTGTCGCCAGAACCGTCGCCGCTGTTGGGGGTGCGAACCACCTTCATGTCGTAGACCTGGACAACAGGCTTCACATCGGAATCGATCCCGAATTCGTACCGGCAGATCTTCAGTATCCCACCTTCCGTCAGCATCGACGCCATCACTTCTGAAGAAGGGGAAATGCGAGGGAAGTCTTCGCCTTTTCTATTTTAAAACCCTAAGAAGAAGTAGGAGGCGAAGAAGAACGCGCCAATTTGGCCATCGGATTTCGTTTCCAACTGCGGGCTTCAAAAGCCCAATCTCAAGTTGAGGCCCGACCACCTCCCAAACAAAACCCGACGTCATCGTCTTCTCCGAACTGCAGCTTTCCCCTCCCCCAACGAAGTCCAAGTCTCTGGCAGTTACAAAACCTAACCGCGATGTCGTTGTCCTCTTCCGTCCTCCTCTGTCACTCCTCAGCCTTCCTTCCCACACGTTCCCGCCTTAGCCCTAACCTTAACCCTATTCCCAATTCCTCAATCTCCGCCTTATTCTCCATCAAGTTCCGGCCTTTATCCCTCCACCTCCGCAGGAAATCCTCCCCCTCCGCGTCCCTTTCGGGAACCCCAACCATCGCGCCCCGTCCTCGCTCGACTCTCCTCACCGACTCCACTCGCACACTCTCCACCCTCCTCTCCCTAGCCCTCGCCTTGTCCCGGTTCCTCCACGTCCGCCTCCTGCCACAGCTCCGGGGAACCTTGTCTTCGGGTTTGGGGACTGCCTTCTTCGCCGTGGCGAAGGACCGACCCAGCGGTTACCTCAACACGCCGCTCACGGTTGTCGCAGCCGGGCTGGCGAAGTGGCTGGACATTTACAGCGGGGTGCTCATGGTCAGGGTCCTTCTGAGTTGGTTCCCTAACATCCCGTGGGAACGGCAGCCATTGTCAGCTATCCGGGACCTCTGCGACCCTTACCTGAATCTGTTTAGGAACATCATCCCTCCTATTTTTGATACCCTGGACGTCAGCCCGCTCCTGGCCTTTGCGGTGCTGGGGACTTTGGGTTCCATCCTTAATAGCAGTAGGGGTATGTATTGATAGCTGTTACCTGGTTGTTGGTTTTGTTTGGAATCTTAGTTATGGTTGGGACCCCCAGTCCTAGCTTTGTAGTCGATATATACCAATTTGTTTGCCACTACACTAGTCTTGGGATACAATTGCCATTTGTGCGCCATTTGTTATAGACTAGCTTTGGGCGTGATTTGATGAGGATGTCAGGGATGAGGTTTGATGCCTTCTCAACGGAACTATTTTGCGAAATACAAAGCCGATCTAATTTAAAGAGGTAAGCATTGTCAGATGGTTGCTTTCAGTTACACTCCCAAAGCAAGACCATCTAAGCTTTTGAGAACATCTCCCAGTTTATCCAGGATCAGAACAGCCTAGTTCCTTGTTGCTAAGCATTTACCGGAAGTCGTCTGCTGTGATAGCATTTTGTGCTGCACGGCTGGTGGATGGGGGTGTAGATGACATGTGCATGAAATTTGGGGATACTACACGTAGTTGGCGTTGCACAAAGTCGCAAGTCACAGTATTCCAAGTTAGGCCTGCATGTATCAAGTTGCTCCACGAGCAAAGCTCTTCGTTCTGCTTCTGATTTAACTATTGAACCAGCCTGTCCAAGTATAAATGCTTCGATAAATCCTAATTCCCAATTCATGAGGAGAGAACACAAATGAATGGTACCTGTCGATCTCGGGTGTTTGGGTGCGAATGCTTCCGAATCTGATGTCGCTGCTTCTTTCAATTTACTGTTCTGTTTGGGGGAATCGTGTAATGGATGTCAAACGGTAAAGGTAAAACCTTCGGGCCTTCCGTGGTGAATAGGATGATTAAATTTTTAACTTTCAGGCATGATAGGGATTGAAAAGGGCGGTGTTAAGAGCAGAAATAGAATTGTCCCGTAGGTTGCTTCCATGGAGACTGGCGATGTTTTGTTCTTGCTCTGTAGTGGTCATTTTTCCTAGGTTGCAGCGAGTGTAATTCCCGGCTTACTT
Source organism: Melastoma dodecandrum (assembly GCA_029817715.1). Taxonomy (NCBI): domain Eukaryota; kingdom Viridiplantae; phylum Streptophyta; class Magnoliopsida; order Myrtales; family Melastomataceae; genus Melastoma; species Melastoma dodecandrum. The sequence continues at coordinate 118,585 of JARUPY010000589.1, read as the reverse complement.
CAGCCTTCTTCCCAGCAAGGGTAAGGGTATTATTCCTGAATTAAGAACTCAGACCACTGCCCACACCCAAGACAGCATTCGCTCCTTGTTGACAGGAGAAACATTAAGCTTATTCCATTCCCACAAACCAATAACCATCAATACTTGTGTCCTCTCTTACAAAAAACCAACATTTGGACCGCAGCCAACGTATGGTTCTGTCCAGCAAAGCAACAGACGTCAGGTCGCAAGATAAAAGGAAATGGAGTTCTAATATGGCCAAATATTAGACCAGGCCTATTACAATCACTTCAGTCTTTTCAAAGTTCCGCAACAAGAAACGTTGTCATTGCAATTTATTTTCTTAACACATCCATTCATTGTTCCAAATGAAATACCCATGATGCACGGGCTCTGAATTGAAGAGCCACTTAGCCTTCTGAGCTTGTGCAGTTCTCACTGCTACCTGAAGAGCTGTCGAGCTGGAGTCGCTTCATCTCCTCATAGGCCCAGTCGAGGCCGGGGCAGTAATGCAGCGGTGGATTAAATCTGTTGTCATCTATGTTGTCAGGCAAGAATGCACCATTCTCGATCAAAAACTTGACTGCCTCTCTTTTCCTCTCTTTGGCTGCGCTATGAAGTGGGGTCCCTGCATAAAGTTAAACAGATCCATAAGAACTAAGTGGCTGTGAAGTACAGTCTGGGCCACTTAAAGTAGTTACTAAACCCATCTCAGGAAAAAAAGCTTTACATCCACAGGCTCCTTTTGTCCGGGCATCAATGTTGGCACCACGATCAAGCAGTTCATCCATTACTTCAAGGTGACCACCTTCAGCAGCAAGGTGGAGAGGTGTTATGCCCTTTGATTTGGGTCCATATGCAACCACGTTCGCATCCATTCCATCATCCAGAAGCCGCTTCACCTGTGATAGATCAAGACAAAAAACCAAGCTTCAAGTATGTCGGTAAATCAACATCTCATACGTATATAACACATACAGCCTGTTTCAAAATAGAATACAACAATCATCCGTCAGCTTCTAATGATCACCAGCGACGAAAAAACCACATAATCACCAAAGCTAGAACTTGCAAATGCATTACAAATTCCCATGACCCCAACTAGTCCATCAAACAAGACCCGAAGACATCCATCATAGACAACAGAGGGCACAAGAAAAAGGACAATTCAATTCAATAGAACAAATCAACAATCACAAACCTGTTTAAGATCGCCTTTCTTTGCACCAATGTGAAGCAAGGTCCAACCCCTATCATCCGTGTCATGACCACCCCTACGCGACCGTCTCCTATTCAGAGACGAACTCCTCGACATAGTTCCATCCTCCTCTTGAGGCATGTTTCTCCAATGACCCTACCCCGACACCAAGACTTAAACCGAAGAAATGTCCTATAAAACTTGCAAATTTCTTATCTTAACTTCGACTAATTCCCCAGGTATATATACTTAAACAACGACAACTAGTTCAGCCCAATTGCCAAGATTATATCTTCACCAGGCCAATCTTACATCAAAACTTTAAGGAGACATCCCCAGGCCGTCACGTCGGATGCAGAAATATATCACGCCAACAAGAGAAATCACCATGAAATTGGAACCTCGCTCCGAAACAACTCAGGATATTCCCTAAGACAAGCAATACAGGCTTAGACCACCTCCGCTTCAAATTACATGATCATGATAAATTTGGGCCAAGAAAAGAGGAAAGGCAATCCGGAACCAAAATTAACGGGAGAATCCGAGGTGATGGGCGACGCAGAAGGGGGAAAAGGGATTCAAACCGGGACCGAAAACGCGAAGATTAACGTAGATAGCAACGGAAACCGGCGGCGATGACCTTAAGCACATAATGGTATTTCGAAAAAACCCTAGATGAACAAAAAACGACAAGGGGCCAATAGGGAAAGCAATCGATCGCTGCTCAGACGAAACCAATCGAGAAAGAGGAAAGGTCGGGTGGTGGCATGAAGGGAACGCGAATCCACGACGGGGGTTGATGCGATCGAGATCCCAAACAAAACCCTAGAATCTCCCGTCAACAAGGGGGGAAGGAGTGAAGGAGGCGGCCCGACGAATTCGTTAACAGATTTGCCCGATATATAAGACGACGCGACGTCCTTCTTTACTTATTGGGTGAAGAGAAAACGTAGGCCCATGGAGACTAAGCGCGCGCACACACCCCCCAAAAACCCAACCCAACCCCATTCCATTGATGACGTCAACATCCAGCCTCTTCCTCCCTCCTTGTCCTTCCATCTCTCACTCGAAAGAAAACCCCACATCATCACACTCGCACCAATAAATAAAGATTCCAGACGGCATTAAGAGAGCTTTGTTCCAACTTAGGTCCCACCAAAGCATTCGTCTTTAACCGTTATTTGAAAATATATTCCTCAAACCCTGCTCTTTGTCCGATCCTTTTACCTTCCAATTTTCTTTTTCGTAAAATCTTGACTCCAAGTCTCTCAATTTAGTTCTACAAGACAATTAAAGAAAAATTTTCTTAAGCGGACTCTGATACCATTAAATTTGTACGGAGGATAAATAACAAAACTAATTAACTCCCTGAAGAGTTAGATATCAGCATGCTAGATATTCTTCAGTATAGACAGGAATCGAACTTAAGAAGATTTCTCAAACTGTCTTTGCCGTCGGCGTTCTACCAACCTCAAATACTCATTGGAGTATTTAGAACTTGCCGTAAATCTAAGATTAGACTTACCTTCAAGGAAATATTCCTCGAATTTACTCTGTACTAGAGTCAGTTCTTCTAATTTCTTAGAATAACTCTCTATCTGCTTTGATATTTGTGATATCTGTGCCGATAGATGTTCAAGATGATCTACTATGGTATTAAGAAGACCAGTAGTAGAATCCTTGCCAACACCGTGATCTAAATGCAGAAGATCTGGGTTAGGACAATCAGTCATAGAACGACTCGTGCACTTGCACCACCTTGATTAAGTTGCCTTGATCAAGATCTTCTTTCAGAACTGAAAGAACAGCATAAACAACTTTAAACTATAAAGATGTTCATCATACCTTAATTAGATCGCTCAGAGGGTCCACCAAGCTTCCGCACCAAGAGAACTCAGAAAATTAAATTTCAGGAGTCTTCTTCTCAAAACTTAGAGAAGGCAAATGGAGAGGCTCTTCTGTGTCATGCAAATGCCCATAACATGAGGGACTTATATAGACACTCCTCATCCAAGGTTTTAGCCTGATGGCTTAGCCTTACAAGGTTTAGTCATAATGACTTATCCTTCAAGGTGTCGATCCGCAGATCTAACCTTTAGTTAGACTTAATCAGTTTTGATTAATTCTAACGTTCTTGGTTTCTTAAGGTATTTTTCGAAGAACAATCAGAGAAAACTTCTACTCGGATCTGAGATCGAAGTTTTTCGTTTTAGATTTTCTTCTGGAGGACAATCAAAGATTTCTTACTCAAGGTTTTGAGAGAAAAAATTCTCTATTCAGATTGCCTCCCCAAATGAGGTAGAGGGCTTGTGAATATATATACAAAGTAGCTGGTGCCTATGCACTGTTTGCCAGCTCAAAAGTAAAAGGAATCTAAATTGTTTCAAAAGTTAGTGGAGTCCTAATGACCGACAAAAAATGTCCTATTCTAACTTTATACAGTTGTCTTCTCCCGTCTGCATTGGTGCGCTGTCTTGGGAGATTCCTTCTTTGTTGTTGGCGCTTGAAGACTCGCCAACTCCTTCTTTTTCTGAGAGTCCCGGTGGGTCTTGGACCGCCTTAAGAATTTGTTAGGCTCTCTCATCATATTCAATTTGCTGATTTAAGGTCTTGTCTGTGAAATCAGCAATTTTACTCCAAACCTCGAAGGTATCGGTTCGGAGGTGCAACTCAGAGTTCTCTCGCCTCCAGAAACTATCTAGAAGTTCGAGCATTCTCTGCCATCCTCGGTCTCCTGCTTGTTCGTCGATGAGGCTTAGATTTGACCGAAGAATCGTGACGGTAATTATACCATCACAGAGCACGTAGTATTCGTCCTTACGAGCTAACACATGCTCTAGCACATCCTTAAGAAACTCAACTTTTATGGCCTTCCGGACTGTTTTGTCCTTGTAGTATTTTCGCCATAAACCTCTCTGATCGAGGTCCTGTCGTTGAGGTTCCACCAGACGTCTACTCTCACAAGGGTGGATGTCCCATACTTGCAGGTTCTGAAGTATTACTTTCCCATACTGCGGATGGTCTTCCTCCTCCCTTAATGTGCTAGTAATCAATGCCGTGGCATACTTTGGTCCATAGCCTAGGCATCCAAGTACGTACCTTACCAACATAGGCAGTGGTTCCATACACTCTGGTTCAGATCTGTCGATCTCCAGGATCTCTACGAACCCAGCATATACGTAAGGTGCTGCTACTCCCACCATGTCTGAATGAATTCTCAGAGACGGCCACTTCCCCGATATCCAATGTAGATACGGTTGAAGTACAGTGTTTTCCTCGAGTGAGGATTTACTCATGTCTACTACTACCTTTGGGACTTCATAATTTTTGACTTCCCCTGGTATTATTGACATAGTTGTGGAGAAAATCTGTTGTCTCTCTTTTTCAATTCTGGACAGCTCCTCCTCACCTGAAGCCATAATTGATAGCTTATACTCCAGGTCTTTGATGTACTCAATTGTCTTTTTTGCGAAAAACTCAACTTGGCGTTTGTCATCATGTTTGATGCCACCCATGAGTCCTCCACAGACCACAGACGCATCCCAACTTAGGGATTCATCCTTGAATGAGTCTTGATCAAAAAACCAGGATCCTCCTAGATCCTCTTGGATTTTTCCAACATGGCCTTTGCCATCGTGACTTTCATCACCGTGAACATTCTCACCAGACTCCTTAAACGAGTCTTTAACAGGAATTGCTTCCTCAAGGTTCTCTTTCTTCTCAAGATTACCTTCCAACGATGCCTAAGCACTTCCAAAATTGAAGTATTGCTCACACTCCATTGCAGCTGCTTCCTCAAGTTCTACCCTTGGTTCACGGTCTACCTCTTGGATTGGCTCGTCAATTAGAGCCTTAAATCTTTCTTCTGCCTCAAAAATATACTCTTTTCCAACCTGCTCTTTCTGCTCTTTCTGCGTCTCCAATAGACTTTTATAGAGCTTTACAGCCTGGTTGATAGAAATTTTTTGCTCTTTGGCTAGATGATCTCGACAGTAATTGAATTGCATCGTGGTTAGTGGAAACCACCAAGGTTGCTCAACCTTACCGTCCTTACTAGGACCTTCCTTTGCAGGATCATCCTCCTTGGGACCAGAAGACCTAAGCCTTTTGGCTTTCCTATTCTTTCTGGCTTTCTCCTGTGACTTAGCTTTTGCCTCGTCCTTCAAATCTGCCATTTTCATATCTCCTTTGGAGCTTTCCTCCTTTGGATATGCCATCTTCTCTTGAAGATTTTCTTTCACATCTCTTCCAGAGTTGGTGTTACCCTTCTCCTTCAGATCTGTCTTCCCTTCCTGGGAATCTTTCGCTTTCCCCTTAGAATTGGCTTTTGCCTTTCCTTTGGGTTCAGCCGTTCTCCCTTGAGAAACTACCTTCGCTTTTCCCTCAGATCTAGCCACAGCTTCTTTGGGATTAGCCATCTCCTTCTGGAGATCTTGTTTCGCCTTACTCTTGGAGTCAGCTTTTGCTTTTTCCTTAAGTTCAGCCTTTCCCTTCTGGGAATCCGCAGTTTTCAGCTTCTTGGGACATTCATAAGAACGATGTCCTAGTTGCTTGCACTGCCAGCAGAGAACTGCTGCCTTCGTTCCTGAAACGGAACCAGCATCACTATGCTCACTATCTCCCTTATTAGGACATACCTTTCGGGAGTGTCCTTCCTTCTTGCATCCCCAACATATCTTTCTCTTTGCAGCAGGATCCATCTGCAGAGTTTTTAGAAAGAGAGGTGTTTGCAAGTTCTCTAGAGAGAGAGTCAGCTATTATGTTGTGGTCGGACTGAATGTATTCGACCTCGTATTTATAATAGCTAAACCATTCTTGCAACCTTAAGAGTCTAGTTTGCCTAGCTTCCTTAAGGTTCAGACTCATAAACCTTTTTATATAGGTCGAGTCAGATCGCACTAAAAATTCTTTCGGTGCCAAAAAGATGTAAAAAGCCTTTATTCCGTATTTTAAGGCTAATACTTCTTTTTCGTGTATCGGGTACCGTAACTCGTACCCCTTGAAGCTTCCCGACCAGTATTTACACACCGGTTCTGGTTTTCGTTCTTTAATTTTGAGGACTGCTCCCCAAAATTCTTCGGAAGCATCAACTTCCAAGACTAACTCGTCATTGTCAGAAGGTAAAGCTAGTTGTGGCAAATTTTTCACCTTTGCTTTAATCCTTCTAATGGATTGAGTATCTTCATCTTCCCATATCCAAGGATTTGTAGAAGAGGTTTTCTTCGAAATCCTACTTAGATCTCGGAAAAGATCTTTCACAAACTTTCTTGCATAGTTAGCGCATCCACAAAATCTTTGGACTTGCTTTCTATCCTCAAGCCTGTCAGGAAAATTAACTATTTTCTCAGCAATATGATTTTGCAGTTTAATTTTTCCCTGCTCAATCTCCATGCCTAGAAAATTAACTGATTTCTTAAACCATTCTATCTTTTTCTCTGATAGAATCATGCATTCCTGTCGGAAAACATCAGTCACCTTATCAAGGTGTCTCATGTGGTCGTCCTCAGTTTGACTATAGACTAACACATCATCAATATAGACCGCACAAAATTTTCGGACCTGTTTGAAAGCATTATCCATTTTGCGCTGAAATACGCCTGGAGCATTTTTCAGACCGAACGGCATAACCAGCCATTCAAACATTCCTTAGGGAGCATTGAAGGCAGTTAGAGGAACCGACTCTTCCTCCATCTTGACTTGCCAGTATCCACTTTTCAAGTCAAACTTAGAGAAGAACTTTGGTTGGCTCAGACTTACCCTATCAATTAAATCTCCCGCAGTGGGAATCTTATAGCCATCGTCTTTTGTAGCTTTGTTAAGCTGACGATAATCTATAACCATTCGTGCTTTACCTCGCACCTGCTCGGCATGATTAATAACCATAAAGGCAGGACTAGTATGTGGACTGTAACTGTCCCTAATCAAGCCTTTTCCAAGCAACTCTGTTTGTCAAACTCCTCAACCATCTCAGCCGTATACGTGATGTTTCTGGCTCTTATAATGGTTCTGGGATCTTTCAACTCTAATCTAGCCTTTAGACCATTTCGAGTCCATAACTTTAGTGGATCTTCACTAAAATTATCAGCTAGTTTTACTAGAAACTTATTCCATTTTGTTCATGTTAACTTAATAGCCCTATACACTTCTTGTTTTGGAAACAAGTCGTCATACCAGTTAGAACTCCTGGTATTCGTTGGAGAAAACAGGGTTTGTTCCCATGAATCGTTTTCTTCCAACCGTATATCACCACGTTGAGCTCGCACTCTGAAAGCATTTTCACATGAAATATCGCCACAGTATTCTGTCCATTTTACCGAATAAAAGCCAAATTTTAACCGCAGTCTAGGCTCTTGTAGAATACTTATCTTTACACCACCAATGGAAACCTCGTTTTCATTCTGCACAAAAGGAATGTTTTCCTTCTGACCCTTTAAAAAGGCGTTACCAATAATGATATCGGTCTCTAGTAAAGGATGTGCAAGAATCTCTTTAATGATGAATTTTTGTCCACCAATAAAGACATGCACGTTTCTTGCCTTATGGCCAACCATTGTTGCCATACCATCGACGTTAACCATGTGGATGGGTTTTTGCAGTGGTTCCCACCACTCATCTGGCAGAGCATTGAGTCTTGCACATGTTATGCTACACCCAGTGTCTATCAAAGTATCCAGAGAATACTCATAGTATCCAGGAAATTTGAAAGTTAGAGCAACATATGTGCTCAAGTCTTCCTTCCTAACACTAAACCCAATATTCTTAGGTACATTCTGGGATAGTTCTATCATCCTCCAGATATCGTCTATTGGTATAGACCTTTGCTCGGCTATCTGCTCAATAACCTTACAAACTTCAGGAATACTAGATAAAGAGTTATCTGGATAGTTAACCCTTATCATCCGTATTGATTCCTCTCTCGTTTGGTCTACAGGGTCTTCATAAACTGGTAATGATACCTGTCTATACCCTACGATCCTACCCATATGTTGCGACGGGGTTCTCGAATCAACAGACCTTCGAGACATTTCTTCTATTAGTGGTGGAGCAGATGCTTCTGCTGGTCGGGACACAATTATGTCCTCTCCCACATCACTAGCTCTAGAAGAAACATCAGAGAGCGTATGTGCTCTTGGCTCTCTCAGGAGTGGCATCCTCATAGGCAGATGCCTATCAGCTCTAAAACTGTCTCTAGACGGTTCACCCAACATTAAAGTAATCTCGTTACCTCTTTGTCGGATATTAGCCGCACTAATAGGTCTAGAGCTACTACCAGGTTCAGTCATAACCCAATTTCTTGGCCAGGTTAACTCCAGTGGGTTTACCTCTCGCCTATGAAACTGTTGGTAGTTATTATGACCTTCTTCGAACAACTCAGTGAGTCTTGAGATGTTCCTCACACCCGGACTAGTGGTATTTACCAATCGGTAAATTACTCTAGTGTGATACGCCAAATACTTGGCCTGGGAATTCATTCTATCCATATTCATTGATTTGATCCTTAAGGTTAATGAATTTCCCAAACAGCGATCGTTCAAGGCCATCATGAAATTTGGATGGACCTGGAACCATACAGGGCCGTGTGCAAGATTAGCCTGTATGCATGATATCAGCTGATCTCTAAACTCTCGCCATCGTTTATCGATCACGGCTGCTACCACAGGACTATCCGCTGGAAGATGGAATAGCAGGATAAGTCCCACTTGGATCAATCCAATGTGTATATAGTTATATACACCTCTTGCACGTTGCATGGTTTCCCTAATGCGTTGTACATTAAGTAATGGGATATCCAAAGTCTCAAGTTCCGTGCTTGTAACTTGAGTCGTTGCCTCTATTTGTGAGATGTCTATTATCGATCTAAAATTAAATCTCGATATATTATAGACTTCTCTCACGTTGACATTGGGCAACCTCCATTCCAGGACTGACTGGGATGGATCTTCGTACTGGTGGGATTCCTCCAGTACCTGACTCGATGCTTCCAAGGGAACCATCTCATCACCATCTCCGTTTTGCTCCGCTCTCATCATGAACAGATGTATTTTCCAGAGATCAGAGTCATCGTCCGAGTCTGTATCATAGTCTGACACTACCTCGTAAATCGACTCTACTTCCGAGTCTAAGTCGGAAATCTCCTGCTCATCGATTGGTTCATAAGCAATGATTTCTTCCTCATGACTCCTGTCATCCAGAAACACCATTCGGAGTCTTTCTCTCCTCTGGTTTTTCTTTGGACAACTATCCGCCTTGTGGTCTTTTGAACCACAAAACCAGCAGCAATTGCAGCTACTCAACGGTTTTCCTTTTGGACATTTAGGCTCTCTGCCATGCTTACGCTTGAAGGCATCGATCCTATCTTTGTCTTTTAGGTTATCCCGTCTCCTTACAAACCTTCTAGGCTTGTAAGCAGAACCTCCTCTTTGCTTGCGCTGGAAGTCCTTCTTGGGCCAAACTTTCCTTTTGTTATACCCAACAAACTTCCTCTTTCGGGGAAAGTTTTTCGTTCTCAACGAGTCTCCTGAAGAACTGCGAGTATCGCATCCGTATCTTCCAGGTACATACTCAATTTGAGAACAGCAACTCTTATTCAAGTATGGCAGCTTCTTAGCTGCTTCTTTTACCTGGAGCTCAGTACATGCCTTTCGCATTGCGTACTTAACCGCCTGAATTTTTCCTCCGAGTCCAGAGACAATCTTTTCCTCACTCAGAAGTAATTCATAGGCCTTTTGCGCAACTTCCGGCCAGGGTTCTGGAAGTTTTGCAAAAAAAGTTCCCAATATGAACTGTTGAGATACTACATCCAGATTGTAATAATACTTCTGGAATTCACACACGTAGCTATCAAACCAGCACATATTACAGATCTGTAGTTTAACTAGAGCGGTCAATGACTGCTCTTTTTCCACAATTTCAGTGGATAATGAAAAACCACAGAACTCCTGTTTTAGTGCATCAGCGATGATTGCTAACACACCATCAACGGTCAGCGCTTGATCTATTTTCTCTTTGATGTCAGTATGAGCCACCAAAGATTTCCAATATTTTTGCGTCGTTCCCATGAGGGCTGCAACATATAATTCATAAATTGATCCGGATAATATCCCTGCGGATGCCGTCATTCGAATTAGTGATAACCACTCATCTATCTTTTCAGATACGTGCTTTTCGCAATCAATGTCCAGAAAAGCACCAGGGGTAATTATTGGCTTTAATACATTATCCCTTGGAACAAACTCTTGTTTAGTTCGATGAGGATAATCGGGCCTGTAAATTTCCCTCTTCGCAGTTACCAGCTCATTAAACGTTCTATTGTCTAAATGAACGGGAGTATCTTCTACCAGACCTAAGGCTTTCCTTAAGTCTTTTGCCAACTCTCCACTTTGAGAGTTCAAGTTCGCACTTCGCTTTTGTGAGTCTAAAATGTAAGGAGCCACCGACTCCTTATACATCTCATCCACACTCTTGCCTTGATTTTGTTTGGAATTTCTTCCTCCCAGATTCAACCTTTCGACTGGTTTTCCTGTAGTACTCTCCAGTCCAGAAGTCGCCTCGGCTTCAGGCCTTTTTAAACCTCTTTCTCTTTCCAGAGCGTCTAACATTGTGTTTACAATGGAGCCTACTTCCTTTGCCATTTGGTTTCGACTTTCTAGACTTTCATTGCTCCCCTGAATAGTCAGCTGAGTTAAAATGTCATTTATACTCTTGCTGATTCCAAAAGGAGACATTCTAGACTCTGGAACGAACTCCAATCTTGACGGAGTTACAAAAGGATTTCCCGAAGATTTTCCTTCTCCAGTCATCTCAAGGACCTAATTGCAAATTTTTCAAAATTTTAGGCCTTTTTCAAAAGATAGGAATTGTGAAAGAGACGGGAGCGAGTTTTTGGGAATTTGGAAACTTCAGTAAAACTCAAATTCTTTTGCTTTCACCCTGTCCTTTGGAACAATCCCCGGCATTAAGACGGGGCCTCGGCCCCCCCCCCCTCCCGAATTTCTTACAAGAGATGGCTACAAGCCTGTATTAACACTTGTTTGTCCCCATCATCTCCCTCCCCCCCCCCCAAACGACACAGACACCTCCCCCAACTGCCCCATGTCCCGACAAACGAGATGGGTAACACGAGAACGGGGGATTACCCGCGGTTTAATCATCAAAGCCTGGCCTTTAGGATTTAGTACATCCTCGTTGTGGAAACTGATTTTAAGTCAACCGTCGGTGGCCAAACGGCAAAGGCAACATCTCTCTCCTGCGTTCCCACTCTACGGCCGAAAGACGAGAAAACTCATCCACTTCACTCCCACTCGCGACGTCGGGCTATTAATATTATTACACGAACTCCTTACTGTCTTCCCAACTCATTATCTTTCATCGTTTCCCAATAGTCATCCTCTAGCTGACCCCCTCGAGACCTTTTATGAAAGTGAAAAGGAAAAATCAAATCCTTTATCAATGGGCAGAAAATTTAAGGAAGCAGAAATAAACTGGAGTCACTCCTTTTCCTTGGCTGCAATTATTTGTTTGGTGTGTGTTGTGGGAATAGTTCAGATTTTTCTTATTTTTAATACAGTCAGTCGGCAGCTTAAGGGTAGAGCTTGTGCCCGTGGCTTTCTTCCCCTGCATTTTTCTTTTCTGGGTCTGATTCTGTTCGTCTTGTGGGCTGTTCCTACGCTGGATCGGGGTCTGAGGTGGGGTTATTGTTTTGAGATTGGGTTGCTACTGCAGAGCTTAGGGTTTTTTCCTTTGTTTTTAATTTGGGTTTTGTTTGAGGGATTGGTGTTGGGGAACTGGAAAATCTGTGCATATTTTTTGGGGGTGGGTTTGTTGCTCGCTGTCGGTCCGTGTATCCTGGATTTACTTTTTGGGCGTTCCGTTGCAGTTTTGTGAGTTGTCTTGGAGTGTTCTCGTTTCAATTGGGCGGGCGCTAGTGTTGGTGTGTGGATCTCCTATCGGGAAGGGGTTGGTGGAGATTGGGTGTGTAATTGGCATTGGATAGCTATAATTTGTGTAGTACATAGTGACGAGACTAGCATTTCTGGTGAAAGGATCTCTAACTGGGCAAGCAGAAAGAGTTTTTATGTGCTCATGCTCCCGGGGGTCATCCCTTGCGACATTTGCTAGGCGTTGGATTGTTTGAATCCTGGTTATTTTCTTCGCTCATTTCGTATGTGTATGCATAGTTATGATAATTGTCCTCATTTACCTGCAGGATTTTGCTTCTTCCTGCTGGCTTAGTGCATTGTTGTTGCCTTGGATGCCATATGTTCAACACAGTCACTGTGGCCTGTAGCACATCAAATGATTTATAGTGGCTCTGTTTTACATGCCCAGTGCCACAATGGGCATTTCTCGAGAACGTGGTCAAAAAGTGCTGCTTTGTGTTCTTCTGCTTTATGGCTTCATCCCAAGATCAACAGCTCTCAGTTCTGATGGTATCTTCAACTGGTTTGCAATGTTAACTTTGTCTGAAATTGTGTGGGTAAAAGGGAGTAGGAAGAGGATAGTTATGGGTTGACAGTTGTGGGTTACTTCATGGCTGAGATATATAAGTCAATTGTATTATGTGTGGGACAAAATGTTCCATCATTGGATGGCATGTTCCCGTGACCTTGCAATCATAACTGGGTCTTTCTAATTTAGTAATGAAAATTTAATGGAATGAGCTGCCGAGTGCATCTTTAGCTTGGCCCTAGGAGAAGTTGCTGTTAAATTTGTCAGACTGTCTTTCTTTTGAAGTATGTATAATGTCTTCTTCGGGAAAAGGAATTGCATCATAGTACGTATCGGGTCGGTACTCCTTAATCGGGAGCTCTGTGCACATATTTTGCAGGGGAGGCACTTTTGAGCTTTAGATCTGCTATTACCAACTCAGACGGTATCCTCCTCCAGTGGAGACCTGAGGATCCAGATCCATGCAAATGGAAAGGAGTGACGTGTGATCCTGATTCAAAGAGTGTAATATATTTGTGAGCTCTCAGCATAATCTTCAAGAAGCTTCCTTGATGCATCTGATGCATTTAAACTTTGTGTAACAGTATTCACCTGCATTGTGATTGTTCCTTAAAATGTGTCGTTCAATGAAATATCGCTTCATTACCACCGCGGTATTTATTGATAGATGGTGTGTGCAATAGAAGCAAACGAAGTCCAAATAGGAGTTCGTGTCAGACTCCTTCAATGTTTTTAGAAAATACTTCGGCTACCATGGATATATCAATATTTGCAGCCTTCCTTGCCACACTTGCTTAGTGAAATGGCAAAATTCTATTGCCGGGGCATATTTACGATTTTCCAAATCAAAAGCAGTGAAAATTATCTTCTCCTGTGCATCTTTTGAATATCGTTTTTTCTCAATTACTCATTAGATGTTTGACACGGATTTTGCTGAAAAGTGATAACTGTACATTGTGCCCACAGGAGTCTTTCTCATCACAAATTGTCCGGGTCAATCCCACCGGAACTTGGGAAGCTAGGACGCTTAAGAGTGCTGTATGTATTTGTCTGGATGGTCGTTCTTTTTTGTCTACCCCCTTGCTAAGTCAGCTGCATCTGATGCTCTTTACCTACTGTCATACCCAGGTCTCTTCATGACAACAATCTTTATGGAAATATCCCTTCAGAGCTGGGGAACTGCACTGAGTTAGAGGAAATGTAAACGGACCTGCTAAAACTTTTGTTCTGCATTCCTAGTGATTGACTCTTTCCTTTGTATATTATTTGTTTCTCTTCCTACTGAATGTGTTCATATTGGATCCGTTCACTAATAAAGATTACCCCTTGTCACTTAATGTTCTGGGGTGTTTTACTTTTGCAGATTATTGCAGGGTAACTACTTAAGCGAGCTGATTCCAAGTGAATTGGGAAATCTTTCTAAACTACAAAAGTTGTAAGTTCTCATCAAGGAGTGGTCCTGCAATCCTACTTTTTGTGACTACTCACATACATATGGATATATAATATAGGGGATTGTTAGTTTAACGCAAGGAGAAAATGAGTCACATTCTCTTTCATGAATTTTGTAAATCCAAGTGAAAATATTTAAATAGGGAACTCACTCAAAGCTCTGTGCCTCTTTTAGAGCCGATGAAAAGGTGGTGGCACCCATTTAAGAAAGATTCCTGTATCTGATATCGTTCGCATTACTTCTTATCGATCTGCAGGGATCTTTCTGGCAACTCTCTCAGTGGAACCATTCCATCGTCCCTTGGGAAGTTGAATAAGCTTACCACTTTGTGAGTGACCCTATTTACCTGGAGCAAGTTCCACCCTTCAACCATATTTGGAAATATTTCAGTGGACTTATTTCTCTTATTGATGACCTTTGAAGCAATCTATCGGCTAATTTCCTGGTTGGACCAATTCCATCTGATGGTGTGTTGGGCAATTTTCCTGAACGCTCGTGAGTAGTTTCACCAATTTAATCTCAAGGATCTTGATTGATTTCAAATTTTGTGGTTTGATAAATGAGACGTTTCTATTCATTATTTGACTGAAGACTATGGTTTTCTTGCTTTTGATATATCGACCTTTAACTGAAGACTATGGTTTTGTTCCAGTTTTTCTTCTATTCACAAGCTTGCAACGTGTATTGGCAAGCAGGTTTGTAGGAAACCGTGGGCTATGTGGGAAACAAATCAATGTGGCATGTGATGGTGGGCCAACAAGTTCCCAGACTCCTCCAGGTATTTTTTCTGCATGTGAGTACTGGGAAAACCCTTGAATGTGTTAAATTAACATGGATGCTTCTAAGTTCTAACTGTATCTCTGCTTTTGCAAACTGAAAGGACATAAAGTTATCTGCACGGAGTGTTATGAAGTATACATTTATCCCTGTCTTATTGCTTGCAGTCCCAGGTCAAAACGATAGAAAGAATTCTGGCCGACTGCTTATCAGTGCATCAGCCACTGTGGGTGCACTGCTTCTGGTGGCACTTATGTGCTTTTGGGGATGTTTTCTGTACAAAAAGATTGGCAAAAATGAGAACAAAGGCTTTGCCATCAATATTACCGGAGGTGCTGCACTCTTTACCGGTCCTTACTATTCATCTCCGATTGACTTTCAATCTGTTAACATCGTCTACATTCCATGTTTCTCTTGCTGTAGGTGGATCTGTTGTTATGTTTCATGGAGATTTGCCCTACACATCGAAAGACATTATTAGAAAATTGGAAACTCTAAACGAAGAGCATATTATTGGTTGTGGGGGCTTTGGAACTGTATACAAACTGGCCATGGACGATGGCAATATATTTGCTCTAAAAAAAATTGTCAAGATGAACGAAGGCTTCGATCGCTTCTTTGAAAGAGAGCTTGAAATTCTCGGGAGCATAAAGCATCGGTACCTGGTGAATTTGCGTGGATATTGCAACTCCCCTACTGCAAAATTGTTGATTTATGATTTCTTACCAGGGGGTAGCCTTGACGGAGCGCTTCATGGTATGTTTGTTGTCGAGTTTATTAGGAGTGCTCTTCTTACTGTAACAGTCAAGGGTCTGCTTAATCTGATGGAGCCCCAGAACTCATTCAGTAGTTGCACCCAGAATTGATCTTTTGATAGATAATAAGATTTATGTCCTGAATTGTGCAGAGAGATCCGAACAGTTGGACTGGGAGACTCGTCTCAGCATTATTCTGGGCGCAGCAAAAGGACTGGCCTATTTACATCATGACTGTTCGCCTAGAATTATACACCGGGATATCAAGTCTAGCAATATTCTGCTTGACGCTAATTTTGAGGCTCGAGTTTCTGACTTTGGGCTTGCCAAATTGTTGGAGGATGAGGAGTCTCATATCACTACTGTTGTGGCCGGGACATTTGGTTATTTAGCACCAGGTTAGCAATATTACAGTATTAAGCATCGGTGGGAACCTTTTCTGGACCATTCTTTAAAGACCCTTATCAATACCCTGATTGATCCATCTATATATGATTGCTCTGCACAGAGTATATGCAGAGCGGCAGAGCAACTGAAAAGACCGATGTCTTCAGTTTTGGAGTGTTGGTGCTGGAAGTGTTGAGTGGAAAGCGACCATATGATGCGGTGTTCATTGAGAAGGGCCTAAATATTGTCGGCTGGGTATGTATCAACTTCACTTGTGATATTTCAATTTATGTAGCAAGTAGAATTGTTCATGCATCTATCAACTGTGTGCATTCTTTGTTGCCAATAGCTGAGGATGTTTTCATGTCACATCTTGCTTACTGACACTGAATTTGGAAGGCGTTGCATTTTAATGTTGTATTTCTAAAGAAGTAGCAATATCACTTCTTATAATGCCATTCCACGAATTCCTTTTTCAGTTGATATTTTGAAAAGAAAATACCATTTGTTGACCATTTATTTCCTGAAAGAACGGGGACCCCGAATGAGTAGTCCTAGATAAGAACTTCCTTGTGTGCTGACAATACTGTTGCAAACCTGATCACCTCCTTTCCCCCATATCTTTTGGGTCTTCAGGCTCTTTCTGGGGGCTCTGTCTTCAGGCTGTTTGATAGCTTTTGGAATTTGCACCTCTCTCTTTATGTTTTGCAGTTAAATACCCTGGTAACGGAGAACAGGCAACGTGAGATTGTTGATTCACAATGCGAGGGAATGCAGACAGAGAGCCTCGACGCACTGCTCTCAATTGCAATTCAGTGTATTTCTTCTAGCCCCGAGGATAGACCGACAATGCACCGTGTGGTCCAGTTGCTTGAATCCGATGTCATGACCCCTTGTCCGAGTGACTTGTACGATTCCAACTCCGACTAACTCCTGCACCGACGAGACAGAGAACCAGGTGAAACATTGCAATGTTTCAAAGACGTTAGATATCCAGACCGCCATCTTTCCCTAAACAGCAGCCATCTCACTTTTTTCTACGCTCGGTTGTTCTGAACTTGAAGCCTTCCATGCAATGACGCCATTCGACGCAGATGCACGCCTCGTCCTATCTTTCTCCTGCCCAAGAACTCAGTGCAGTTGATCCCCATTCCTCTGTGTACTTTCGCCATTCTTATTCTTCTGTTATTTCCTGAGCCATTTATTTTTGTGGTAACTGTAAAATGTATATGACATTTGTATAAGTCATCATTTGGACAAGGCCAGTTCCCCTTTCCAATTTTTTGTAATATATTTACTTCTGATTCATTACATTAGTGTGTCTTCCTAATACTCGTGATTGGCATATGATATGATTGGATCTGACTCGACTGGACAGTACCAATGAAAGGGAGGATTGTACGGATGAACAGTTCGTTTTTAAAAAAATTCGGCAAAAACGGCCGAAGTTTTGTAAATTAGCGAAATCCCGTCGATGGGGCGCGTTTTGAAACCGCGCCCCCGGGATAACAAAGAGGGCGGGTTTTGAGAACCCGCCCTCGGTGTAAAATGCAAGGGGGCGGGTTCCCAAAACCCGCCCCTATGGGCAGTGCACACATACCATGAAGGCGCGTTTTGAGAACCCGTCTTTCCATGAAAACGGGTTCTCAAAACGCGCCCCCCGGACACTTGGAAATTTTTCAAGTGCACGGGGGGCTTCCTCTTAGTCCCAGAAGGGGCGGGTTTTGGGAACCCGCCCCTTTCCCATGTCCATCAGGGGCGGGTTTTGGGCACCCGCCCCTTTCCCATGTCCACCAGGGGCGGGTTGCGGGAGGAATGGACGGATCTAGGGAACACAACGGGGACGCGGAGGCGGATCTAGGGCAGAGAACGGACGGACGGGTAGAGGACGAACGGGCGGCCGGGCAGACGATGAACGGGCGGCCGGGCAGAGGTGGGACGCGCGGGCAGACAAAGACGGCCGGGGAGGGGAGGGACGGAGGTTTTTTAGGTCGGGGGAGGCGCTTAAGTCGGGGGGAGGAAGAAGCCGACTTGTCTATAGTCGGGGCGGGGACGGGTTCCCAAAACCCGCCCCTTGTTAAAGTAAGAGAGGGGCGGGTTCCCAAAACCCGCCCCTGGTGGACATGGGAAAGGGGCGGGTTCCCAAAACCCGCCCCTGGTGGACATGGGAAAGGGGCGGGTTCCCAAAACCCGCCCCTTCTGGGACTAAGAGGAAGCCCCCCGTGCACTTGAAAAATTTCCAAGTGTCCGGGGGGCGCGTTTTGAGAACCCGTTTTCATGGAAAGACGGGTTCTCAAAACGCGCCTTCATGGTATGTGTGCACTGCCCATAGGGGCGGGTTTTGGGAACCCGCCCCCTTGCATTTTACACCGAGGGCGGGTTCTCAAAACCCGCCCTCTTTGTTATCCCGGGGGCGCGGTTTCAAAACGCGCCCCATCGACGGGATTTCGCTAATTTACAAAACTTCGGCCGTTTTTGCCGAATTTTTTTAAAAACGAACTGTTCATCCGTACAATCCTCCAATGAAAGGACCCCAAGTCTTTGTCCATACTAAATGATTTGTACGAGGCATTGTGGGGAGGTGCCCAGTTCACACAGGAACGGACCACGAGTCGTGAGTGTACCATGACATCTTCCCGAGGAGGTAAACTATCATTCCCACAAGAAAAGATGTGATGATCTTGGTTGGTTGAGGGGCAACGTCGTCGGTCCACTCCTGCCACTCCCCCAACTTCCCATTTCTGGGTTGGTGTGGCTGCATTTTCCATTCCATTTCTGTTCTCATGCAGCTTTCAGAGCCTTTTTTGTGGACTAAGTGTCTGGAAGAGAGAGTAGGGATACCATCCCCACATGACAATGCTCGTGTTTGTCACCTCTCGGGCGACGTAACACTCAAACATGAGCGAAATGAACACGTGTAGATCGAGTTTCGTAATTGCTCTCGCTTTTCATCGCCTAACTGCAGTTTTATTTTCCCTGCATCAGCAGAACATCGAGTAAATACACTGTCGTCTATTTTGGTGGTGGTAATAATCTAATGCACGTCCCTGCACAGGAGAGTGAAGATGTCAGGAAACGTGAATTCTCCTCTGTAAAGTCCATTTTTCTCCTAGCTGGTTTTGGCCCATGCTCTCCGAATGCGACGGAAAAGGACTCTGAACGATCTCACCTGCAATCCAATGAACATTCTGGAGTTCACCCTCCGTCAAAATTCTCATGTCCATGGATCACAAGCCTGGAACATGAGAAAAAATCCTTAACAAAATTCAGTGCTCATGCCAGCAAGTCTTCATTGTTAAGAGTAGAACAATTTCAAGCTTCCGAAGAAGGCCGCTCCTCCTTCCTCCATTACCAAGAGTCCTGACAGTTAACTCATGGCCCCAAACCATCACAGAAACTCCTGATAAATATTTAGGACTGATACAACCAAGCCTTCAGCCCCCCCCCTCCAAGGATTCCTGGTTTCTGCGAAGTTGAGGAAACCAGATAAGATCCTCGAGAAGAATCGAATGTGTTCCAGAGTCATGTATTTTGTTCATAAGTGGAGTGCGGAATGATAGATATTAGGTGGATAAATAAACTTGTCATTCTAAATACGTGAAACATCTTGTCCTTGTAAAGATGCAACAAAAGGAGGATTTGTTACAGATCATTCACTTAGTTAGACAAGCAGCGACATAATTTGGATTGTTTCAGAGTGTAGTATTTGCTAATTTAGATTGTCTTTCCATGTTAAGCCTGAAATGGGAATTAATCCTCTCTAAACCAATACAAAAGTAAATATATGGACACAGGGGACACGTCGAATTTATGACGCAGTCAGACAGCGTACTAGAAATGATAAGGACAACACTCATCAGCAATCAAAATCAGGCCCTACCTTTCACGTGCTGAAGTCCTAACGAGATATTAAGTTAATCACCACCAAACTTCTTCCCGCCCGCTATATAAACCTAAGCGAGGTGTCGAAAATTCTCACCTTTAGTCACCACCAAAATCTTAGTACTATTACTTTCCCTCCTTCCATGGCTTCCCAAGTTGTTCCCTTTCTAGCTGTTTCCCCACAATGTCCAGAGCAGGCAATGAGCATTCACGTCCACCCCTCCACAAATAAAAAAGCACCAGCAGATGAAGATCCCAAGAAGGGTAAAAAAAAACCCGAGAACTCGAACAAAAGTGAGGCCGAGTACCGTAGGAAGATGGAGGGCCTTCCACGTGCACCACGAGTTGGATTCTGGCATGTGGCCACATCCATTCGGTACATCCTCAGAAAGGCAAAAGCTTTCTACAATGAATGCTGCTGTGCTGCCTTTGCCGATGAGGCGGTGAACAATGAAGTGGCCTCAGTTGAGCCCTACTTCTCGATTCCTGTCATTCATCCCCCACCTGTTTCTTCCTAAGATATGTTGTTATGCTCAATGGAAGTAGCGGAAGTAGTAGAGATACGCATGTTATAATAAGTCCTTAGAATCTATTATTATTGGTTAAGGGAAGAAACATATAAAGCAGCGTCACATATAACAATCACTACAAAGTTGAGATGTTATTGACCTGGACTCCACTTGTATCCTCAATCATAGAATTATTAATTTATCTACAAATAATCACTAGGCATTACAACTTTCTTTGGATAGCCCCATAAAATACGATTGCAAAATTTTTAACTACAAAGCATGCATTTGACTAAGGGAACATTTCTTTACCTAGTCCACGAGAGCAGCTTTGAGAGAAAGCTAAATTAAGGAAACGCCAATCAATTGAGGGCAAAGAACAGGAACCTCATTGAATTGCCAGAACTTGACAATCAAGTTGAACAGCGACGAATGCTGCAACCACCTTATAGTTTACCTTTCACACAAGAAATCCTTAACTTCAGTACCGAATTGTGTCTTATACATGTTCTGAGGCTAAGAATAACCTGGCCTAATGAAATTATCTGCACAACTACCAAGAAGTGAAAAGGGTTTGAATTGAGGTGCTCATATTTCTCGAAACTCCTACCAGTCAAGAGTCGAGTAAATTCTCAGGAAATTGGATCAGTGACAATGCTAATATAGTACATAAAAATCTCAGTGATTACGTGCCAGTTGTTTTCTTTCCCACTGTCAGCTGACCTTGTAAATAAGAACCATTGATTAAATTACCAGGAAAATAACGTTTCTCAGTCAACAAATGCAAAGATGTTCTGTTAAAAAAATTGTAGAAGTATGACAATGGAAATTCAAGAATCTAGTCCATGGATCGATATACTATCCAACAAAAAGAGTACATCGTGAATCCAACACTTCCATGGTCAGAAGGTAGTATCGCATCTACAAAATGCCTCCATTTTCCAGCCCATGATAATCCCTAAGCTACTACTATCTGGATGGAACAAACCTTGTTAAACTTGGCTATTGTCCGAAACTTCAAACTCGGCACCAATGGGTAAATGATCACTTGGATGGTAGTGATTAGGAAGGCCGCCAATTACATCCTCCGAGTCTCCCTCTGGTAGCTCTAAGAAACCCACTGGCTTGAAATAGAAGGAAGGGCAGAAAAATATGTAATCAAGGGTGCCAGTGAATCCAGGGGTGCAGTTAGTAAACATCGGCTCTCCTCTAGTGCAGGCATACACACTTCTCAGAGGCAGAGGAAGCCCTTCCAAACATTGAGCCGCCATTGCTGAAGTGTCTCCCGATACAAGGTAATTATAAACCTGAAATACAAGGGATAAGAAAGGATGTTCAAGGTTTATTGTGAGCAATATGCAAAAGAAATGAGACAAACCTTGTCGCCTGGAGTTGAATTAAAATCACCGGCCACAATAACTGAAGGCGTGCACTCAAACTTCTCTGAAACCATTGTCCTAAACTCTGCCAACAGTGATAAAAGATGCTTGGCTTGAGCCAGCTTCACATCAGCCCAATCTGGATCCCTAACCCAAAAGAATCCCAGTCAGCAGAACTAAATGGAAGGGTTGGAAATAACACATTGCAAGTGGCGGATATGGGCTCAAAGAAGAAATGCGTCAACTAGCTACGATAAGCCAAACTGCAGTATACCAGTAAAGGTGTGTGTTGGCCACAATGATCACATCTTGTGATTTATTGTTGAGCCTAAATGCGGTCATAATTCCCACGCAATCCCGTTTCAATCTTACTTGAGGATCATTGGACTCTTTTCTGTCCTTGGAAGCTTCATTCACAACCAAACCTGAAACAAACTCCTCTTATAAGTTTGAGTTCAGGGCTTCTTCAAAAGTTTTATGGAGTGCTCATTGGTAGAATCCCCTTCATTGAGCTAGCATGGGACAGTCCCTCAGAGTAAGATGACTATCACAAGCTCGCAGCTACAAGGCAAGAGACAATGAACAAGTAATGGATGGACCAGTAAAGCCAATAAGAGGTATTCTAACACCATCCCAGGTCTTGTTCCTGCATCTTGATCTTTACTCAATTTCTGCTGACTGTCCTTACCAGCACTAAAGTCACTGTCATCTTGGACAGAGCTTACGAGATCATTGTAGTCTATCTTCTCTTCCAAGACCAAGTTTGCCCTGATTAAGAAAGCATCCAAGAGCAAAGCAATGATAAAAGCTCCATTGATCATTTGAGGCAGATGTCTGATTAAGCATCAGCATCTTACTGCCAAATACATGTATCAAACTGATGGCACGGACCTCCCTTTTATGATAATTCTTTTCATTCATAGGCAAGAAAGCCCCAGTTCATGCATATAATCAGAAGTAGCTTTCAAGAACTGACAAGGTGGTACACGCATCTGACTGACGTATGCGCTTCATGGGATACAATCCACAGTATAAATCATTTTTTAAGACACGTCAAATCAACATTTTACTATACAAACCTGCATTACTCATCTTCACCATAATTTACCGAAAACTATTTGGAAATAGTCTACCGTGTACTATTCAGAAGTAATTGTACCAGATGTAGAAAATATATTTAGTTGTAAACACGGGATGTAAAAGTCTACCGTGTCATGAAGCAGAGAAGGGGTATTACCGGTCCTGTTTATAGAAAATTCCGCAGCCATCCCTCTTCTGTCCACTTCTCTTGACATATATGCTAGAGTAACCATTCAACCCCATATTGGATCTGTAGAACTCTTCGTATTCATCCAATTCCTAATGGATTTATTTCCGTCGACACAAAATTTAGCGCATCAGAATCAAAGAGGGGGAAGGATGAATATGATCTCACAATCACACTTGCTGATATATTCAATGGAGAAAAGGTCTATAATCAAGACCTGCAGGCAGAGGAAATCAACGTCAAGGCCCTTGAGAACAGTCAATATCGCCTGTGAACGAGCTTTCCACCTATGAAAAATCAACGGGCATGTTTTTTCACCAGGAGAATGACTTCAAGAAAAGAACGCAGTCATTCAATAAGGGAGTGCATTTCTCTGTGCGTGGGAGTCTAAAACCATGCTAAGTTTAATAATGCAGGGACCGAGACTATGTAAAAGAGAACAGTTGCGAGATTCGTGACGCAACAGAATGATCTTTGGCAGCAACTAAAGAGCTTACTTGAGACAAGACGACGGAGAATGTGGAAACAAAGCGCTTTTCACGTACGCCTACAGAGTCAACTGATGTCAAGACACCAAACACGAAACAATGCTGATCCTTCTTAAGCTTACGAGGTAACTCGAACAATTACCTGAGCCAGTATGTTGTAAGAAACCAGGCTGAATCTAAAACCTGCAATCCAATTGCAAGAAATCAACCCCACGGTTGAAATCCAAATCTAGGAGCTACCCATGAAGCCAACTTCGCGAATCTTGGCCCATATTTATTCATCGGATCCCTACCTACCATCAGGTTTACTTCTGGAGTGGACGTCGCCTCCGTCGAAGGGCACGAACTTGGGAAGAACGGGCGATGGGAGCGGCGTCTTCGTGCTCATCTTGATGGCTGACCTCGTGAACAAGGAGGGTCTGGGAATAGCAATCCGCGGGAAAAAGATAGCGGCGCTTTGCATCGGCGAGTGTTCAGATATTATAAGGAAGCCGATATTCTATTCAAGGGATATTCACGAAGACAGAGACTCTATACGTAGCTAATCCAAGGTTCAGGTGCTCGTCCTTTTGCTAATTTTAGGTATCCTCGCAACAATGACCGGGAGAAGATAAGAGAGGCCGTCCGAGGTTTGTAGTTCGGATTCGGACGCTGTCAAGGAAATATAGTTAATTAAAAAAAAAATTATAAAATACGTATTTCATAAAATATAATTCTTTTTGTATTTTAAGAGGTGTGCTTTAAAATTCACCATTCCACGTTAGACTAAAAAAAATACGGACCTTATCTGAATTTATTAGTTTAGGGCCTGGTGCTGATCGTCGTTGAATTGAGACGGAAGCCTCTTGAAAATACGGGCTTCGTACGAATTGGACGACACCCAATACCCAAGAGGGAAGCTCTTGAATTTTGATCGAGAAAGATCCCACCTTTATAATTTTTGGTGTGGATGGAGTGGAACGTCGTGCAGAGGACATGGGAGAAGTGGGTTCCCGCCAGCGTCGGATCTGCCGGTCTGCAACTTACCCAAGTTTTTTTTTTTTTTTTTCTTTTCTCTTTACTCTCCTTGAATTTTCTGTAGATTGATTAATAGGTTGTGATGGTTGGTAGGGCAACCCCTGAAGAGTGCATTGTTGCTCAACTACGATCCTACTGGACCCTCTCGCCTTTTATCCACCATGTATGTGTACGAACTCCCACGAATATGAGATGTTCTTCCCATTTGCCCTGCCTGTTAGGAATTCTAGGGTTTAGCTTCGGTTCTTGGTTATTCCTTTGTTGGGGTTGATGGTGTGGCTGGCCTTTTGGAAAGCTTGTAAATGGGAAGAGTTGTGGAAGTAGGAAAGGTTAAGGCATTGGGGCTTCCTGGATTAAAAGTAGTGGACTTGTGGGTTTGAGCTGAGAATTGCAAATTGGTTGGTATTTAGAGGAGTCATCTTCTCGGTGGCTCTGAAATAGTTATCTCATAAACTCTGTCCAGTAGTCTTAATCTAGGGTGATGAAATTGTTCTTTCTTGCTGAAGTTCGAAAAATTAGTATGGTATTGCAGTGCGAAGCAAGAAGGATTAAAAGCTGATCCCATTGAAATGGGAGAATTTGTTAGCTTTGTCAAACGGGAAAAGTTCCAGACAGAGACATTCATCATTGGCCAAAATGAATGTACATTCTCATCTTTGATTCTCTTCTTATTTTTCCCCTGAAGTCGTAGTAGTTAGGTTTTCTGAATAATGTTGGTAAATTAAGGGATAAAGCACGATCAAGACTCGAAACTAGTTTGTTGAGCTCTCATGGAAACAGACAATAGGATTCAGTCACTCTGAAAAAATCTCATAAATCAAACCCAGAAAGAGACCTGAAATCACCTTTGCAACTTACCGAGTACATCCTGCGATAATTTAAGTATGATCTGTGCACTTTGATTTGTTTTGGATTTTTTTCTCACGGGTCGTGGGGAACCTTTGACATTATGAAGGTTCACTTTAATTTTCTTGGAAATCTTATATGACGATGTCTTTCTCAGAGACGCATATCCATGGTTGTGTCATGTGACTGCAGAATGTCCCTTCATTGTGGATGTGAAATGTGAATATCGAGTATCATGTTTTCAAATGACTTTCTGCTTCTGAAGCCTGGGCTGTGAGTCTGCAGACCTGGTGACTACGATCAACGAAAACTGGTTCTCTGCAAGATGCATCAACCCTTCCAACCGGGATGGTGAAGGAGTTATTGTGATGCAGACAGCCGCTTTCCTCTTGGTTTCATTGTATGCAAGCATTCTCTCTTTGCATGTTAAGCCTTTCTCTCATCAAGGACCATAGTTTTTGCATTTACTTTGAAGTAACTACACCTCTTTCCCTGTACAGGTACGATGGCTCCTTTGGTGCCGCATCCCGTGCCATGGCGGCGGCAGAGCAGTTTGCCTGGCAGCTTAGTAGGAAGAATCTCTGAGTTAGAATCACTCATAGGGCATGATTTTGATCTGTTCTGCAATCTCCGAATGCTTCCTAATACTAGGTCTGCTCGTCGATTTATCACCCGATTCGCCGAGGCTTCTAGCAGATTTGGAGGTGATTGTTCTTCCCTCCAGTCTTTTTGAATTGGTGGAACAGACAACCCCATCCAAAACTACGATTATGGGGAGAGTGTTTAATGAGACTGCAGAAGGATAAGAGTACAGATGACATGGGCAGCAGACAGGCAGTCGAGACTCATTCCAAACTGACTAAGGGCCAAGAATAATTACTTGGACAAAACTCTTTCCCATTTGGGCGCAGACCACAGCCAGTCCTAAAATAATCTGACTCCCCTCACATTCTTTCCAGTAATCCCAAGTTGCCATCCGCCCCTATCATTTGGGGCACCCAACCTCCTCCTAATTATCCAAATACAGGAAAAAAGAATGTCGACAAATACCATAACTTCAGTATTTAAATATCGTATTAAATAGGGCTGCATTGCTAATATTAGCTAGATGTCTAAGTCAAACTAATAGCGTGCATTGGATGTCTACTCGTCCCCCGGTACCTGGCTGTGTTTTGCAATTAGCCATGAATGCTGAGATTCTCAGCTTCTTACTTGAAGAGTTGGTCCTATGCTTATAGTATTATACCATTAATCCACACATCATTTCTTCCAGAAATCTTGCTTTTTATTCTCTCCGAGACTTCGTGCTTTGGCGATTAGGACGATAGAGTTATGTTCCTCGCCATTGTTTAGTACAATCAGGCTGAATAGAAAGTCGGGAGAAGTAAAAATAGAGATATGCAGTGATGGTCTGATGTCATTCCAATGAACTTTGGTTCTTTGATTCCATTTTTTTTTTCATTTGATTAAAGTGATCTGTGCCATTGGCATTTCTTCTTTTTGCTCTTAATTATTCTGAAGCTGTGAATGATGACAACCCAAGCATCCGTTCCGCTTCCAAATCACAATCAGGTCAAGCGGTTGCATGCACAGCTGCAGCATAGAAGTCTAGTAAATCTCATCATTTGGTCGTTGAATAAGAGACGCAATGCCTCCAGAGTTGCTCGCTTTTCTTGAGGATCTTGCGGACAAAACCCTCGGGTTTCCCAAGCAAATGCTTCGTGATGACAGCTTCATGGCAGGGAAGCCCAGGCCGAACCAGGTTCCTGCAACAGGAGTCGGGGAAAGGCGTTCCTCTTCCAAACAGGTAAATGTTGATGTCATTACCGCACTTCAAGTCTAGCCTTCTCTTGCACTGTGCAATGAACTCCGGCGGCTCTGGCCTGAGTCCATAGGAGCTCGTGCGAGGGACAAGAAACGCGGCCAGTAGCAGGAGTTTGATGGTTTCTAATCTATGGTGCATTTCCATCCTAAATGCAGAGGTTATGGGAAATGATAGAAAGAAAAGGCCGAGTATAACTATTCCTTCTGTTACAATCGTTACTGCTGGGCATTGAATTCTCTTTCAGTTAGTAGTATTTTAGTTTGGGCTTAGGCCCAATGATTAATGGGTCTAAGCCCAAGTTCGTGAATATTTTTCCCGGACATAAAAGATATTCCCTGATTAAAAGGGCGATGACGAGCCTCGCCCATGACAAACACATGGACCCAAACCCGGGCTTTCCCCAACACTGCCGCCCCCGCGGCTTCGCCGCCTCATCCTCCGCCTCGTCGGCGAACGACGGTAACTCATCGGCCGTGGGGAAGAGAGGGAGGGGGAAGGAGAAGGAACGGACGAAGCTACGGGAGCGCCACCGCCGGGCCATCACCAGCAAGATGCTCGCGGGCCTCCGACAGTATGGGAACTTCCCACTCCCTGCACGCGCCGACATGAATGACGTGATAGCGGCGCTTGCTCGCGACGCCGGGTGGACGGTCGAGGCGGACGGAACTACCTACAGGCATTCGCATCCTCAGACTCAATCTCAGCCTATGCCTCGGCTTCAACCGGTCTGGTGCTCTCTCGTCTCAGCATTTGCTAAATTCTGGTGTCCGTTAGCCGCGATCCGTGATCTCTATTGGATTAGAGGTTTCTATTCGACTGACCTTTAGTTTGGTTTGGTAGGTAGCCCATTCTGGGAGTTTCAGGGATAGTCCAAGGGAATTGAAGTGTTCACATGAATTAAAGACCGCATTGGAGGATCAAACACTGGTGACAATGGTAGTTCGGTCTGATGAGAGCTTGTCTCCACTATCCTTGGATTCAGTTGTTGTCCCTGAGAGGGATTCGAAGAATGGGAAGTATTCTGGTTGCAGTGGGATTAGCTCTGCTGTCGGGTGTTTGGACACTGAACAGGTGATCGTAGCTTCTGGTTACTCTTGATCTATTTACTTAGAGAGTTAGTCCCAAGACTCTAAAGTGTTATTCAGTAAGAAGTACACCATGATGGTTTGAATTGTTTCAATCAGCTACATTACAGCAGCTATCATGTTACAAATATATCTCCTGCAATCTGCAGATGTTTTGGCTTTTAAAATTAATATTTGTGTAATGATACTGACGACTTCTTGTTGTTATTAATATGAAAGGGGTACAGGCATCTAATGGCATTTTCCCTTTCAGCTTATCCAAGATGTTAATTCCAGGGATCGAGAACTTGTTTCCAGAAAAGAAGGTGCTGTTCCTGTTTATGTTAAACTTGATGTGAGTATTTGATGTTTCCTTTTTTGCTATGTCCAATATGAAAGATTATGTTTTCTTAAAGAACTGCATCTTCTTTTCGGTGCTTGTTTGTCTTTAGATGCTAAAAGCCCTCAATTTCGTGGTGGCAGAATGGCTTTATTGACAATTACTGCCAGCTGATCAATCAAGAGGACGTCAGACAGGAGATGAATTGTATAAAGTCATTGAATGCCGATGGTGTTTTTATAAATTGTTGGTGGGGCATTGTTGAAAGCTGGGGTCCTCAGAAATATTTGTGGTCTGGATACCGAGAATTGTTTAGTATTGTTAGAGAATTCAAGCTAAAAATTCAGGTAGACTTCCATTCCATTGTTTTTTTACTGATTTTGTTTGTGTAACTTGTCTGATTACTTATAAAAAAAAAGTTATTTCTTGACATATGTAGAGTACTGTAAGTTCATGTTAGAAGCTAAATTTTGTTAGAAAGAATAATGCATAAAATAGTAAATGTGCAACGCCATCCTTTACAAAACATCGGCAATCTTTTGCCTTTAAAAGCTCCTAGGATAAGGTGATGTTATCTGAACTGTTAACTCGATGGCCTATACTTTTATATCCTTTTCTAATTCTTAGGTGCGCTGAGGATGTATTGTCGGTTCTGTGTCAATTGGGACACTGTAACTCTAATTGTGCTCTCTAGGTATTTTGATCTATTGATCTTCTGATGATGCAATTTTTTCTTTGGAGGTTGTTTTGGCGTTTCATGGGTCTGGAGAACATGGTTCAGGTGATGTCTTTGTCTCTCTGCCGCAATGGGTTCTGGAGATTGGAAAGGAGAACCCAGATATATTTTTCACAGCTCATGAGGGAAGAAGATATACCGAATGCCTTAGTTGGGGAGTGGATAAGGCAAGGGTGCTGGATGGAAGAACTGGTGTCGAGGTATGCATAGAACCATCTGTTAAATGAATTTTAGGACCTATCGGAACTTGCTCATATATAATTTCATGCAGGTCTATTTTGACGTCATGAGAAGCTTCCGAACAGAGTTCGATGATCTTTTTGCTGAAGGTCTTATTACCGCTGTAGAGATTGGATTAGGACCATCCGGAGAACTCAAATACCCATCTTTCCATGAAAGTGGGGGATGGAGATTTCCTGGTATTGGTGAGTTCCAGGTACTTTCTAGGGAGTGTATGTGTCTTCATCTTGGTTTGCCTTAGGAAAATCATTTTCTGACGATGGCCACTTGAAAACATCTAATTGAGGAGTATTGCCATCCTGGCTGGTTCTCCCATGTGATTTCTGTCAATAATGCATAATGCGTAAAACTTATCTCACTCCTTTTGTTTTAGTTAGTCTGAATTTGAACATACACATTGAAAAGGGCACTGAGCAACTAAATATAATTCTTCCCTATTCATCTGTTGCCTGTTTCCAGCGATTCATTTTTCAGATTAATCAGTCCCAACTTGTGGCCTTCTGAGTGGGGATGCTTTTACTTTTTTGAAAGTTTTTTCTCTTGCAATGCAGTGTCAGGACAAGTATTTCCAGCTAAGTTTGGCGAAGGCGGCTAAAATACGCGGGCATGCTTTTTGGGCTAGGGCACCTGATAATGCTGGCAATTGTAACTCCAGACCACATGAAACTGGGTTCTTCTGTGAAGGAGGGGATTATGACAGCTACTATGGAAGATTCTTCCTCAACTGGTATTCTCAGTGTCTTATAGATCATGCAGACTGCATTTTGTCTCTTGCTTGCCTCACGTTTGAGGACATCAACATTGTGGTGAAGGTACCTTATTCACCATAGAATCTCTCATTTTGTTTCAGATATGCGTTATTTTGATTTGATGCGTCGCCTAGTTTCGACCCTGAATTTGAGAGATTCTATTGGATGCAAAACCTCAGAACCCCTTTTCTTCTTTCAACCATAGCTAATTTCTAGATATCTGAAGATGATTTGTAAAGATATAATTGAAAATGCAAGTTCTTGTAGGTTCCTGCTGTTTACTGGTGGTACAAGACCAGCAGCCACGCCTCAGAGCTTACTGCAGGATACTACAACTCCTCAAACCGGGATGGTTATACTCCAGTATTTAAAATGCTGAAAAAGCATAATGCCACAGTTAAATTCATCTGCTCAGGATCACAAAGTCCTAATCCAGGGATGAACGAGGCATCATCTGACCCCGAAGGATTGTTTTGGCAGGTTCATTATACGACTTTTCTGAGTCATTTTGCCAAATTATGGCTTTGTTGTTGACTCGGAGCTCTGCCTTGAATAGTTGACCATTTTTTTGTTAATGATGAAACAGGTTGTAAATTGTGCACGGGATCTGGGACTGGAGGTAGCTGGCGAGAATGATCTATCATGTTACAATAGGGATGCACTTGTGAGAATAGTGAATGCCGCCAGACCAAGAAATGACCCTGACCGCCGCCGTTTCTCCTTCTTTGGCTATCGGCAGGCATCTCCGTTTGCTGAGCGGGCTCTGGGCTTTTCAGAGCTGGACTTCGTCATCAAATCTATGCATGGTTAGTGTTGTGGCTGAGTTGATATTCAGAATGCACTTCATTTTCTGCTGTTTTTGTTAGTTGAAGAAAATCTTTTTTAGGTGTTCATAAAAGCCATTACACGGTGAGTAATCGCCGGTGTGCATCGGTGACCATGCAATAGTACTGTGAATGACTTACACCAGCGTAACTTCGCAGGTGGTTTAGGAGAAGGTATAATTCCCTGTTGAGACGTCAGTTAGTATCCCTTCCAAATCTTTTGGGTTACCCTCACAGGGTGCTGAGGGCTTTCCCCAGGTAATAAACATGGCCATGACGATGGGCGTTTCAATTAAGAACAGTGACACCGAACGGATGACCATCTGCGTTCTCAGTCAGGGTTGAGAATCCGGTGTGGTTAATGCCCAACAGTTGATCCTTGCTCTAGAAAACAATCGGACAAAGGGAAGCAATTACTAGCTTGTCGTCATTCATGATGTTGTTAGCATCAAACTAAGGTAGGAGTCACGGGACAAGACATAATTGCGTGCTGAAAAGTAAATGGACTATGAAAAAGCCATACCTAACTCCTCGGCCAGCAGGTCCAGGTCCAAAGTACTAAACTCGCCCGGGGTTTCACGCATGCATTAAAGGATGCGTGGGCCCTACCCAAAACAATGGTCAACCACGTTTACAACCCGCTAGCCATAATTCCGAGATTCCACAATAAGTGCACAACATAAACGCAACTGGCGCGGCCAGAGCACTAATTCAAAAGTAGGTCAGGGTACAGCCAGCTGCACATATGCCCAGAGGAACGAATAATGATCAACCTACAACGAGCAACATACAGGGGTAACACGTCAGCCAGTATAGGGGGGATAAAAGAAAACTATATTTTCCCCGGACCACATGGTTTCATCACGTATAACCGCATATGGGGGGAAGGAAACCTGTTCAATCACAATCAGTCGGCGAGGAGGAATGCTGAATTTACTCCCGCTGGACTAGACTAGACTTTCACTCTGTCCCTCTTGTGATTGATTCCCATTGATATCATGTCCATCACGCACGTCTTTTTGGCCCATGTGAATCAACACAGGAGGGATCGCGTAGGAAGAACTGCCCAACTGATAATTGTAGATGGGATGAAAGAGACGCTATAACATCAAGCAATCGAAAGCCAAAACAGAGGGGTAAAATAAATATTACCTGGAAGCCGGGATCAAAAGAAAGTAAAAATGGTGCACAAAGACAGAACAAGTACAGATAAAGACTAGACCCAATTAGACTGAATTATTATTAACGAGGTGTAAAGGAAGAATAACAGGCGGAGACTGCAGCAAGGAAGTATGCAACAATGTATATCTTGGTGCGGTATGGATGGATTCCAGGTGATTTGAGATCCAGATTTGCCGACTCAAGATGCCATGGGAGAAAAAGGCAAGCAAGGAGGCGATAAGATCGACAGATCTAACATCGTGCGAGCCAACAAAACTGGTACTAAACAGTCGACAAGAAAGAAACGATATACCTAATCAGGGACGCAAATCATATGCCTGAACTGGACTGGATATTCCACTAGGCAGAGAGAATCTGGCAACATAACACAACATGACTATACCTTGTGGAAAAACTCGATGAAGAAAATGATTTTACCGAGTACACACAAGTACATGCCAAACCGAAAACATCCTAATCCAGTTAGCTATTCATCTCCATCACAGGCTATCCCGTTTAAAGCTTGTATTGTGACCACATTAATTCAGTATATGCTGATTTATCTAGAAATCTGTAGGTATACTCCCCATTGGTATCCTTCATACATTTATTGCATGACCTCTCTCTTTACGTGTTTTAGTTTTTAAGTTATTCAAGTATTAGGGCCTAGGACTAGAACTAGCCCCTAGGAGTCACCTGGCTTTACCTACTTTCAGATTGCCAATTAACTGATCATTTCCAGATTCAGTTATCAAACATCACCTTCCTAAAACAATCAACATACTCAGCCGTACTTCCTACTGCAAGTAGCATACTCTTCCCAAAATATCGGCCTAAGTAGTTGATTAACCAAGCGAGAAGTACATAACGCCAGAACGAGAAACACTTTGTGGCCGCTCAAGATCAGACGAACCGATCGAGAAAACAATCGCAAACCGAATTTGATTCCCAAACCACATAAATCTGAACAGAAGAGGCCGAGGAATTATCATCCTGTGGTGATGACAACCTGTCAAGCGTAGGAATCCGTTTAGATCTGAGAGAGCGGGAGCTAGAAAATCACCTGGAGGCCTCCGATTCAGTTGATGCAAGGCGGGATCCGATTCGCCTAACCTCAGCTCACCTCAAATCGAATCGCGAAAACAGGTTGCACGAAGAATCGCGACAGTAAGGAGGCGACGAGAAGAGGGAAGGTGGCGACACAGGTCCCGACCTGCACCAAGCGAGTCAGAGACCTCCGGAGATCAAAATCCGACGGCGACGTCCTCCACTGCCGCGGAGGCAGATAGAAAGGGGGGGGGGCGGGGTAGAGGCGGCGATTGGGCATGGCCTAGAGAAGGGGGGGAGGGGAAATGAACCATCAGGTGGGGGGTAGAGATGGAGGGAGAGGAAAGGGGTATATTTATAGCCGAAAATGAACCAATCACGTGGCTCCACGTGCATCGATAACCCCCCAAATAGATCTTTTTGACTTTAGACCCGTCTCTCATTCAACTACTTCCGGCTAAACCCCTCTCCAAAAACAAACCCCAATTCTTGATAATTTGGATCATTACTTGTTAATTTAGTATGGGGAGGGAAATTTTTTTTGACATGATTAAGTGGGAGGCGGGGGCGGATGCCATTATTGGGAATTTGCCCCTCACCTTTTTATCATCATCATCGTCCTTCTTCCTTTCCTTCTTTTCTTTTTTAATTACTTTGTCCCTCAATAGTGGAGTTTTGTCTCCTCCCCTTTTTTTTCACAATAACACGGAGATGAATATAATAGAAATAAGGGTTAATGGGATGTGAGTCATTAACATTGTTCCTAAAGTTATTCAACTTAGAAGATTGTAGAGCAATTATATGCGTAATATGTATTTGCCTTGTCAGCCGAAAATGTGGTGATGGTGGTGGTGGAAGAGAATACAATGCTTGTTCTTGTTGGGTATGGGATTAAAAAAAAAAAAGAAGAAGACGGCAGGAGGAATTATTCCGTGTGTAAAACCAAGGTTTTTGCGAATGGAGTGATGAAGGTCGAAAGGGGTAGAATATTATATTTTAAGAAGAGGCAGGAGGAATGAACATGCCTAAGACCAAGACCAAGAAGGCCACAGCCAGCCGGCCTGTCCGAAAAGCTTTTTATGTTGAAAAACAGAAAACAACTTGCATCCCCACGATACGAAAACGCCGGGAGAGCCTTGTACGATTTCGTTGTCCAAAAAACGTCAAGCTCTCCCCTTTGCTTACGTTCGTTCACGTCTGTGGCCCCGGCCGCGGATCCGGTCGGCCGCATATGTTGATTTTATTTCTTCCTGGACTCCCCCCTTTTTGCTGATATTTAAGTCGACTAGTGATCACTTGGGTTCTCTTTCTAAGAAAAATAAATGGGCAAGATATTCCCAAGATTACGGAGATGAATTTGGTCCCTCGTTGGAACGAGGAGTTTTGTATGGAAATATGATTAGTTTTTAAAAAATTTATGAAATAAAGTCTCAGTTTCGTAAAATACGGTTTTACCGTCGAAGGGGCGCATTCTCAAAACGCACTCCTCAATTTACAAAGAGTGTGCGGTTTTGCGCCCTCCGTGTATGAAAGGAAGCGGCGGGTTTTCAAAACCCGCCTCTATGCGGCATTCGGGTACAGTATGAGGGTACGGTTTCAAAACGGGCCATCATGCAGGGGCGGGTTTTCAAAACCCGTCCTTTCAACACTTGGAGAAATTTTCCAAGTGTTGGGGGCCCCTTCGGGGAATGCACAAGGGGCGGGTTTTCAAAACCAGCTCCCCTTTTAGACATTACTAAACACTTATGAATTATATTAGAAACCATGTTTCAACAACACAATAACCAAACTATTGAACTTCAAAACAATCAATATTATAAAAGTAGAACAATAATGTCATACATAAAACCTTAGAATATCATACGCAAAGTCCATAAACGTTTACAAATATCAATAAAGTCCCCTACGCCTCGTCGATTTCCTCCTAACATAAGGCCTAATGACGGGATCTTCTGGAACGTGAGGCTGCTCCGATGAATCATCCAGGTACGGTTGCGTGATTTGAGAAGGTCATTCTCCTTGTTGTGAATGGTCGTACCTGAAAAACTTATATTAGTTGAGTTACGAGAGTTTAAATCAATTTAACATCAAAGGACTTACCCGAATTCTCTCGCCCCTTTAATCGGAGCTCCCGGGGTCGAACTGGACCCAACCTCGAAGTAAGGTGTGCGGTAATCGGCATTAATATGGGCAACTTGCGAGATGAACATGCCTTCTCGCACTTCATGGCCCTCGTCATCAAATACGGGGTCCTCGTATGTCCGTGGCACCTCCTCATCTTCATGCTCCTCTTCCTCATGGTCCATGTGAGGATGATCTTCCTCCATATGCTATCTACCTGGAGGCATAAACTCGTATGCAGGTTGATCTTTCAACCCGCCGGTACGACCATACAATCGTACCGGTGCATACTCCCGCATCATCTGCATGGACTTCTCGGCAAGATAAACGAGTTCGGGCTGGTCGGACCGAAGCTTAATCTTGCGAAAATTCTTCATATATATCACAAATATAGGTTAAAGTTGGAAAATAAAATGGAAAAATGTAATGCGATACTCATAAACGACTTACGATTGTGCATAGCATGGAGCCGGTGTGTGATATGTATTGCATGGTGTGCTTCGCATACCATTTGGAGTATTTAGTGCGAGACCCCCAAA
The DNA here is from genome assembly GCA_029817715.1 of Melastoma dodecandrum. Lineage (NCBI taxonomy): Eukaryota > Viridiplantae > Streptophyta > Magnoliopsida > Myrtales > Melastomataceae > Melastoma > Melastoma dodecandrum. The sequence continues at coordinate 82,533 of JARUPY010000589.1, read as the reverse complement.
ACAGAGGCATGACCTTGTTCATCCGATCTTCCCATAGCTCCACAAACACCCGATGGACCTCTCGCCAGTTGTTCATCGTCTTGTCGCGCAAATCCATCCGATGGAGTGCCTTGCTGGTATCACATCCAGCCAGCACGAGCTCATGATCGCCAAACTGACCAATCACTCTATTCGGGTAATGCCACTCCACGACGTAGAAGCAAATGAGAGGGAGTCTGGCACGCCAAAAAGCCTTTCCCGATCGGCAATAATATGGAAGCATGCTATCAACTCCTCCGGGTAAGGATGCCAAACAATCTGCATATATCAATGTAAATGTGTGAGGAAGATTCGATATAATCAAATGAAATTGTGAGCCATAGAAGTTTACCCGATCCATGCTTTGCCTATCGAAGGCCTGTCTGTACAAGGAAAGTACATGGGTAGTGACCGTGCGTACATCTTTTGTAACGGCCCAACGATAGCTCAAAGACATATTCTCTACAAATGGGGTTCGATGTCTAAGAGGCGCTATATGTGGAAATCTATCCCATGCCCAAATCTGTAACAATATCAGGGGCTGAGATGCTTTATGGTGAGTCGCCTTATACAAACTCCTATAAAGCCACGCAAGGCAGGCGCTATCCCAGCTGTACTGTCCAGCTCTCTCAAAGTCCGCTAGTAGAGGCAACCAGAATATGTGTACTAAACTGTCTGACTTCGTAGTGAATATCATCCTGCCAATCAGCTACAAAATATAAGCCTTGGTATGCATCTACACTACCTCCTCAGGGGCATCTATAGGGGTCTCACCAAAATTGACAGCCAGCAAGCTCAGTCTAATACGACCAGACCTAATATTGTCTCCCCTAGGTACCCGCCCCAATAACTATAGACACACTGCCTCAATAGATACGAAGTGTCTGCTAACACCGCATCACCATCTACGGGCAAACCTAGCTGAATTGCCACATCCGGTAGGGTGACGGTCATCTCACCGTGCAACATATGGAGGGTGACGGTCATCTCATTTCCCGCTTGAAGTAATACATACTTGAGTCAATGTTTTCCTCCTGTTTTTATGTCAAATCTACCCTCGTGTCGATCGAGAAGCACTACTTCGTACCGTTTGGATTTCTCTAAGCATTTGAACAATCGATTTGTACGAACACTTATAAAACTTTCGTCAATTTTCAACACAGAGTCTGTATCATCCCATCTGGCTATCCAATATGATACGCAGTTATACCATATTTTCCTAACAAGAGCCGAAATAGGAAGATTTAAGGCACCTTTTATAACGACGTTGTAACTCTCGCTCAAATTCGTAGTCATAAGACCATATCTATAAAAGCCATCCCGACTCAAACACCACTGTTCTTCATTCATCTCGGCGAGAAACTCACCAGCTTCTGGCATTGATACAAAAAGCTTCTCATAATGTTCTTGTACTTTACAGTGATCGATTTCCTCGCTGCGGCTATCAACTTCCTTTTACAAACAACATTTTTATATCTCGTATTGAAATTGCTTGCCACACGTCTAAGACAGAACCACCAATGTGCAAATGGCGGGGTCCAACCCACCTGCCGATCATTCACAGCCGCTTAAATGCCAGCGTGTCTGTCGAAAATCAAGCATACTCCTCCCGTCCTTTCACCAACGACATATCTCTTAAGGCATCTCAAGAACCAACTCCATGAACCATAGCTTTCCTCATCAACCAGTGCAAATGCAAGCGGTACAATATGGTTCTCCCCGTCCATAGAACATGCAATTAAGAGTGTATGCCTATATTTATCATATAGAAATGTGTCATCTCTACTTACAACAGGCCGACAATGATTGAATGCCCGAATACACTGTCCAAACGCCCAAAACAGTATCTGAAAGTTGAATACTTCCACATCGCCAAGATTATAAATTGCACCCCAATCAACAATTGTTCCGGGGTTGGCAATTCTAATTGCATTCATAAGATGCGGCAACTCATTATAAGATTCATCCCATTCGCCGTATTCAGCTGCAATTGCCATCCTCTTTGCATCCCATACTCGTCTCCTAGTTACTTCGTACCCAAATATCTCCTTTATTACATTCCGTAGGAACGACACTTTCACTTCAGGAGATTCTCTAACAAAAGTATGGAAGTGGGGAACCATAAAGTTACAGTCAAGTCGATCATGATCTTGGAAAAACACTTCATTTAAACATGTATGCGACTCACAAATAATCATTATTTCAAGCTCATCAATACAAACACGTTGATCGCACGTAATCTCTACTTGCAACCAGATCCAAACTCAGAACAAAACATAGACCACGTCGTCTTATTTGACTCCACAATTTCGTAATTATAATGGTTCTTGATATGGAACGTATTCACCGTATGAATGAGATGGTTCTTATGTTTGAACCGTATCCCTTTACGAAATTCAACCACAGCGTCCGAATCGTCTGTCATCCTAATATCCTCATCCCCCTCGAAAATCACCTTCCCAGTATCGCCACTGTCTAGATAGAATGGTGGAGGTTTCTCCAACCGTTTCTTCCTAGAAGGACCAGCCTCATTAACCCCTACATTCCTAACATTTTCCTCGTTCCCTAAATCAACACCGTTGAACATTTCATCATTAGTATTGGCGTCATTATCGAAATTCACTATTGAATCAACGATATAATTCTCATATCACCGATATATAGTTTCGTTTAGAACTACTTCATTGCCCATATCACGTTCTAAATCTTCAAACGGGTCATATGAAGGAACGAGATATCTATGACATATTTTCAGCCTACTACATTTGTTTTAATCTCATTGCATTAGCAATTACCCTTTCAAATTGCACATAGTCGACATCAGCAAGTACTTTTATACGTTTCACTAGACCCCATTTATAATCTACTCATTGACTACCATGAATAACCTTTTCATTTCCATACAACAACAAATGAACTTGCGACATTGAAACGTAAGATAAAACTTACGATTTAGTGATTAGCTACTTCTTCGAACTTACTAATACCTACAAAAATTTAAACAACATACCATTAATCATCAAAATAATGGTAACTAAATAAACATTATTAAAACGTAATTTAAACTAAAAAAATTTCAAAATAAACCTAATTTTAACTTAAACCTAATTTCAACTAAAACCTAATTCCAATTAAAAAAATTCAACTAAAACCTAATTCCAATTAAAAAAATTCAACTAAAACCTAATTCCAACTAAAACCCTAATTTCAACTAAAACATAATTCCAACTAAATCCCTAACTTCAACTAAAACCTAATTTCAACTACACATAATTTCACGGCATAAACATAAATTAATTACCGAGACGAGGAAGCCGTCGGCGGTAAAGGGCAGAGGACGGAGGGGGTGACGGGTGGAGGACGAAGGGCGTCGGCGTGAGGGCGGATGGGGTAACGGCGTGAGGCCGGATGATGAAGTACGTGAGGGCGTAGGAGGAGTTGCGGAGGACGAAGTACGGTCGGGAAAAGGCGGACGGAAGACGGGGGCTCGGGCGTCGGGCGTTTGGGGGTCGAAGGTCGAGTTATGGTTTGGGTAAAATGAATTCGGGGTTGGAGGCCCGAGTTAAGCCGAACCCGCCCCTTATTCAGTTACTTGAGGGGCTGGGTTTAAAACCCGCCTCTTGTGGGTTTATGAAAGGGGGTTTTCAAAACCCGCCCCCCGTCCGACGCCGAAACCTTCCGTCCCCACTCGGCGAATTCGTCCAATTATTGAAGGGGCGGGTTTGAAAACCCCCTTGTGTATGCCAGGAACGAGCCCCTTCTCAAAGTGTTGGAGGGGCGGGTTAACCCGCCCCTACATGAGGGCGCGTTTTGAAACTGCGTCCTCATGTTATGCCCGGATGTCGTATAGGGGCGGGTTTTCAAAGCCCTCCCCTTCCTTTCATACAAGGAGGGACCGTATTTTACGAAATTGGGATACCGTAAAACCGTATTTTACGAAACTGGGACCATATTTCACAAATGTTTTTAAAAATTAACCGTATTTCTGTACAAAACTTTTGAAAGGAGACCCGTCAGGAGGGGGGTGGCACATTGCATTCTATTGGCATCCGTTGCGACATGGATCTCCCGCAGTGAGTCGGTGAGGACCTACCCGATCCGTGCATCTCCCCCGACCTGGAGGCGTCTCCAGGCCAAGCGGAACGGATGGTTTCTCAACTTTAGCTGAGGATTCGTCATGACTATGAATGAATTCACGGCTTCAGGGTAACCTCTGGGACAAAGTATAGATTGTCGGAGACAAGGGGGAAAGGAAGTACGTAATAACTACGCAGGCGTCTGAATATGGCCCCCCCAACCCCCCCACCCCTAAATAAATGAAAATTACTGGAAATTGCGGCTGCAATTTGAAGAGGTCAGAGAGGAGAAATTATTGAATGTTTCGTAAACATTTTTCTTAATGCGATAAAATCTTCTCTTCATTTATCTTATTTTCTTTCCCAAAATAGGAACATGAGTCCGGGACCATACAATAATCTCTCGTTAAAGAGGGGACGATCAAATACGCTTGGCCAGTTGTAGCTTTGTTTTAAAACGATGTTAGTTTGCAAATATTTACCGTTTACCGCACACATGGTTTCAAAATTCGTCGAATACGTAGATATTTTGGAACTAAAGCTCCGGAAATGAGCCCAACATCTTGTGATGGGCTTATTTAAGCGCGTTGCTAGAAGCGGAAAAGAGGATTTCATAATTGTACACCGGGGTGACATGAAAGATTACCATTGTCTGAACAACCTGCTTATTGAACTGACGAGCAACTTCATGACGTGGTGCACTAAGTTTTGCGATGGAGAAACCAAAATCGGAGGGGGACTACTGGGAACACCGGGTAACCGAGTGATCCTAGGATGAACCAGTTCAGGCTCAGCAGCGTCGAAGGCAGGCTTCTTGCTTATCGTCGAGATGAACCGTAGAACACTCGCTAGAGAATTGGCAACCACTGTGAAACAGCTGCCACAAGAGGAGTGCAAGGTTCCTCAGCCTCCCAGATGGTTGCCCAGACGAAGAGGGATAACATCGTGCTGAAATAAACTCCTCTTGAGGGCTGCTTCCCTATCTCGCTGAAGAGACACGGGATCTCTGCTTTCTCGAGGGCAATTATGCCCAACCTACTCAATAGATTGATCAGTTGGCGCAGACTTTCGCTGTTGTCAGTCGCGGGATGTATTTTTCTCGTCAACAACGATGGGAATCGTCGATAGCATCCAAAGTGGGGCCTGCCGTGGTCTTTGCAGGGTTCATATATATCGACCCTTGGTGTTCCAAAAGTCCTTCCCCATAGTATCCTTCAACCTGATCTGGAACTGTATAATACTCGGTAAGCACTAGGAAGCCGTTTCGGTCGACGGGCCTTTTTTATATTGAGAAGATAACATCAGGACACTGACAGGGCAATTGGGTCGACCCATACCGTAGCTCCTTTTAAGATCACGACAAGTAAAACCACTCTACAAGTGATCGCATAGCCCAAAGCCAACCACGACTAGTGCCTGGCTTCTGAATGCGATTTGCTGACATAAACAGCAAACATGCCGACAATGACAAATGTAACGTTATGTAAAAAGTACACGCATCTCGACTCATGCCATAAAACTCCCGACTCCCCCTCCAAAAGTATAGATCTATATATAGGGAAATAGACATAAATAAACGTCGCTAAACGAGGCAAAGCATAGTTCTTCCTGGTAAATACCCGATGGGCGAAACCAAAAAGCAGACACCCCGGGCATATCGCCAATTCGCAATGTTGAGCTTAAAAGCATCCTTGAAATGGCAGCAAACTCTCTCATCTGCTTTGGCAACCGCATCGGGACCAGTTTGGCTGGGTATTTGTCGCTATTCTTCTTTATCTGGTACATCATTTGAATCCAGTCCAGTCTCTTGCTGCCCTTCCATTCTGGAAAGCCCATTGACTGGTATAAAAGCAGTACGATGTAATGTCCAAAATCTACCATTTCAAAAGCAACAGAAGTTCTAGTATGATAAAATACTAACGAGATAGCGATGATGTTAATCATCCAAGTAATAGTAGGATCCAGCTGCCTTCTGCTCCCGATCCTTCGTGGAGTCCAACTTATTTATTCTTGGACGGAAATTGGTAGGATCTCGCCTGAAAGTGATGTCTAAATGCTGCATTGACAGGAAACTCGACTGTTAAATATTCTCAGAGAAGATTGTCCACTGAAACAGTTCAGTTCATAACCCTTTTCCCCTGTTTTCATGGTCGAAATTTGTAATTTGAGGCCGCAGGTCAACAGCACAAAGAACCCCCCCCCCCCCCCCCCCAAAAAAAAAAAGCAGCACGGGACAAGGATAAAATCCACTTACTGATAAGAAAAGATTCATTCCTGTGAGCAGTGACTGCGGAGAATTTGCCATACAGTCCAATGATGGCTCCCCTTCATAGACAATCACTCTATCCGCCAAATATGAAGCCATTATAAAATCATGTTCGACCACAAAAGCGGTTTTCTTCGCATGAAGGATAAACCTCTTTATTACTTTGGATGCATGAATACGTTGCTCTGAATCAAGATATGCACTAGGTTCATCTATTAGATAGATATCAGCAGGCTGTAAAACAATTTGAAGCAACATCAGTGCTGTCTAAATTTCCACAAATTACTTTCTACATCAACAGGTACATCCCATAAACAAGAGCAAAAGGTCAAGCAATTGGACATCAAAAGGTTCTTTTGGAATGTAGCGAGTACGAAAAAGTTATTCTTACCTTTCCGAGGCAAAGACATAGTGCAACTCTTTGCAATTCTCCACCAGAAAGATTGACAACCTCTTGATCCATCAATTGTTCGATTTGGAGAGGTTTCATCACATCAGAAACAAACTGAGGATGCATGTATGAATCCCGAATCCTCTGATGAAGCAAATGTCTAACAGTTGATTGAAATTTTGGACTGATTTTCTGTGGTTTGTAAGAGACATTGAATTCGGGAATTTCCACATCATCTCCTTCCACGGAATCAGGTTTAAGTAAACCAGCCTGCAGTAGACAAGAGAAATATTGTAATGATTTAAGCCAAGATGTTTAAACCCTAAAAAGATACTGGAAGCAAGAATTCCCTCAATATTTGCTAACAAGATATGGTTTCTTAAGTTGAATTCGATTATGAAAGGAAGTGCCTACCAGCATTCTAATGAATGTGGTCTTTCCAGTTCCATTCTCTCCAAGCATGACAATAATCTGGGAATCCGAGAACTCGCCCTCAGCGACCTTAAGCTTAAAGTTTCCCTGAACTTTTGTCATTGTTGGGTACTTGTAACGTGCATAAGTCTCAACATCCTCAGTACCTTCTTGTGGTGTCTCAGCAACCTGGTTGAAAATTAGCAGGATGAGATGATCGATAATCGGGGTTTACAGACAGCAACAATGAATTCAGGTTCACCTTGAATGTAAGAGCTTCATCCCTAAATCGCAGATTTTCAGTGGGGACCTTTCCGGCTAGGAAAATATTTATTCCCTCCCTAACAGAGAAGGGAAGGGTTACAACACCGTAAGCACCAGGTTTCCCATATAAGCAGCAAATGAAGTCTGACAAGTAATCCAGGACACTCAGGTCATGCTCCACCACTATCACATAGCTGAGAAGAAAACAAATGAAAAACAAGAGTAAGAAAACAATAACTCCAAGACTCATATTATATCATTCTATAGCAACAAACCTGTTGGGCCTCAACAAAGATCGTACAACTTGAGCAGCTTTGAGCCTTTGCTTGACATCCAAATAGCTAGAGGGCTCATCAAACATATAAATTTCCCCACTTTGTATAGCGACAACTGCAATGGCAAACCTCTGAAGCTCTCCACCCGATAGATCGCCGACATTTCGGTCCAAAACCCGATTCAAATCAAGATCAGCACAGAGTGTTTCCTTCATATCTCTCTCATCTTTCTGGTCAAGCACTTGGCCGACATTCCCTTGAACTGCTTTTGGAATGTGATCCACGTATTGGGGCTTGATTATAGCCTATAAGATTGAAATAAAAAAAATTACTACAAGCAAAATAAGAAATTCTGAAACCACATGAACCATGTAACAAGATCAATGGAAAGTGATTCCACTTCCCAAATGACAAGTATCCCCAAGAGTTAAAAAACATTTAACTGCATAAAACCAAGACCTAGAAAAGGGTTATTTAAGGATTTCTTGTGCTATATCTATATCTATACAATGTAAAGAATTAGCTCCAAACTGATGGACAAAATGTCATTCAAGCACATGATTGTTTTTTCTAACTTGTCCAATTATCTGCCAGCTAAAAAATTCAAACACAACATGTGATAATTACAAGTCCCTTAACGTCTATATTGCTTGCATGTGTCAATGCATAAGCATGTTCAACATTCAATTATTATGGCCCAACAACTTATAGAGAGAGACTTCCATTTCTTTTAAGATTCTTATGGAAGGGCTAACAGATAAGACATTACCTTTAAGTTATCTTCTAGAATCCGAGTAAAATAGTTTTGAAGCTCAGAGCCACGGAAGTATGTCAAAATTTCCTGCCAATCAGGAGGGTTCTACAAGGAGCAAAAGGTAAAGGGTGAGACCTCGTAAAAACACAACTAGGTTGACAAAATGAAATCATAAATATCATATTACATCAAAGCGGCCCAAATTCGGCTTCAGTTTTCCTGCTAATACTTTGAGGGCAGTTGATTTGCCGATACCATTAGTTCCGACCAAACCCAGAACTTGGCCAGGCCTTGGGACTGGCAACCTAGAGTTACAATAGTAATTTAGGGAGGAAGAGACAAAATTTCTGAAAATAAAAGGAAAGACTCTCTAAGAATGGTTCAGACGCAAACCTGTGCAGCTTAAATGTGTTGGCACCATAACGATGAGTAGTATCCTTATCCAGATCTTTCGGCAAATTAATAATCTGGATTGCCTCAAAAGGGCATTTCTGGAAACACAAAGTAGATTGAAAAATGCATAATAATCCCCCAAGGAACGAAGAAAACAAAGCCCGATTACTAACCTTCACACAAATACCACATCCTATACAGAGCTCCTCCGATATGAAAGCAATCTTAGACTGAGACGTAACCTCAATGCATAATTTTCCTGTGCATACACAAAAACAAGCAAACCATAGCCAAGAGGGCGCTAGAACCATTCAATCAATCAATAACCAAAAGGTTTGACTTCCCGCAACATCAAAATCCATCAAAATAAAAGCGAACACAATACTTTCCGAACACATCGGGAATCAGCAGGCAGAAAAAAATTACCGGTCTTGACAACGGGACAGCTCTTCTTGCATTCCTGACGACACTTCTTAGGCTTGCATTTATCTGCGCTGACGATAGCTATACGCGTCAGACGATCCGCCATCTCTCCACTCTATCCCAAAAACAGGAACCTGCTGGTAAGCGAGGCCAAATCAGAACGTAAAAACAGTCTGACGCAATCCAATCGTCCCCTCCAGAATCACATAATCGATGCCTTGCCCTGCCGCCGAACCTGGATGATTCCGCGGGATGGGCAGCTTTCTTTGCCGCGGCTAAAGGTGGTGGAGGAGAAAGGATGGAAGGTAAAACTACCGTTTTCGCTAGGGTTTATTATAGATTACCCGACCCGACTGGTATCAGGATCGAATCTTACCCACCCGGTATTATTAGAATTAGACACGTGTTGTTGGTTGGGTACGTGTGATTTCTAATTTTTAATAATTATATATAAATTAATAAATAATTTGAAGATCGAGCGAATTGACCAATTGATTCTAGAATGACGTAAGACAATAGAGCACGGTCAAAATCATACACGGCTCTGAGAATTATTTTCCATAAAAGAAAAGCTACTGTGAGCCTCCTAGGATTGACCGACCATCACTTCCACTTCTTGAACTTCCCTCCGAACATACCATGCTTCCCATGCTTGAACTTGCCGTGCTTGAATTTCCCATGACCACCATGTCCATGTCCGTAGTGAGCAGCTCTGTGTGCAACATGGTGGGCGCCGTGTGACATCTGGTGGGCGCCATAGGCTGCAGCTGCAGCAGCTGCTCCTCCGGCTAACATTGCACCAACTCCAACTCCTCCATGCCCTGGACGTTGAAGAAAAGATTATTATCTGCAAGAATGATAGAGTAAGAAATCGGATACAGGTGTTCGATCCTGACAATCATCAGAAATTACTTAGTTTAGAACTTTGAGGCAGTGCCTCTTGTACCATGATAATCAGACTCGGCACACTTTTTCTGCGTCCAAGGTTAAAAATTCAACTTTCCAATCTAATGACCAAATAATCGTCCTCGAGAAGAGAAACATGACAAAGCAAGCAAGAGTAAAAGGGGAGCAATGTTGAACCTGAATGATGTGAGGCGGATGATCCAGGATAACCTGCAGGAGGATAAGTGTAATGATCAGAAATTTTGTAATTGTAATTATGCGAATGTAAGATGTGGTTGAACATTTGGACAACCTCGATTATTTGGCCACAATTATTGCCGACAACCTATTAAATCTAAACTTGATGATAACTAAAAATTGGGAAATGGTGGGACCCTAGTTATTATTAATGGACACTAAGCATGCGAGAGAAGAGGAGGCATGAGGCGGTTACGTGAGATAATAGAAAAGAAATGGAAAGATTTTATAAAAATAAAAGAGTTACCGGAGAGAAGCGAGAAGAAGGAGAAGAAAATAGGAAGAGAAAAAGGAAGGAGAGAAGCGGAGATACGGTGACGTCGAGGACGGATTTCCGTACGGAACCTTGAGGAAGGGACGTGTTAAGCATTCGACCCGAAGTGAAATCGTACGGAGACGTCGAGAACTTGAAGTATTTTACGGAGGAAGTGGAACGAGGTACGTCCGCCCCCCCTTCTCTGTTTTCCTAGTATTCCGTCTTCGCTGGGTTCTTGGCGTATTGTTGCTGCGTGTGCTTGTGGGATTGATCAGTTAGTTGCGTGGGTTCAGATTTTGTACGTTTCGTCCCCCCCTTCTTCTTCTTCCCTCTGTTGTGGTAGTCCTCGTCGATCCTCGTGAATCTTGCTGTGGTCGATGCGATGATGCCATTCATGGAGTTTATCGTCTTGTTGGTTGTGTGTCCTGTGGGTTGAATGAGTTTCCGATTTATGGTCTGTATGAGAAGGTGTTTGGTCGTACTTACGCACACTGGTATGAAAACTGCAGCCTCTTGTCCCGAGTACTTATATATATATAATGATAATAATACAATGTTGCAGATGAGTTGGGGAGAAAGACGCTCTGTTGTGAGTGTGTGTGATTGGAATTGGAACGGATTGTAAACGGTTGGAGTTATTTCGAATGTTGCGCCTTCTTCTTCTTCTTCTTCTTTGTGGACATCGTCTTCGTTGATCTTCATCTCTTATACCCACTAGTGTACGGGGAGTATTGGTTGATTGTGCCTCGATTCTGTTATGGCTACTTTAGAGTGGTTGGGGGCTGTGGTTCTCGTGATCTAGGTTGCAGTCTCCTGTTTATTGTTTTAAAATGGCAAAGACAGCCTTAATTGGCTGGATTCTCAGGGGTGAGATTAGCAATTGTAAATTGTCTACAATCGGTCGGTATGAATTTGTTGGTTGTGAACCTACATGCGGGCAGGGACACGGAGGAAATTGTGATCCTGGAATGCCCGGATAATCAGCCGTTCTAGGCTGGATAAATAGGCCGAGAATGAAGGCCAAAGTATCACGACGGAAGATAGCCGTGAAAAAAATTCGAGAGGATATTTCTCGACAATGCTGACAAGACGGAGGAGTCTTGGGGGTTTAAAAAAGGGGACTAGAGATGAAGTCCCGGTTGTAGGTTGATGATTAGTTGGGTACGTAATCAACTCGGTGAGAGTTGATTAGATGACTGATGAAATAAAAGGAAATTAGTAATAAATCATAAAACGATTATACTAGTTTTTATGACTAACAAATTATTGTTTTTTTTTTTACAGGTACCGAAGTTGATATTTACACAAAAGGTTACATTTGTGTATTAAATTAATATATACTAGAATATTGTATATTAAGTCATCTTCAGAATTATAATAAAATCGGACTATACTGTAAATGGAAACTTTGGAACCTTTCAATAAGTGCCGGGAGGATATCCCGCTGGTGGATAACCTTGAGGGGGGTATCCTCCTTGTGGGTACCCTTGAGGAGGAGGTGGGTCGGCACCAGGTGGAGGGGGGTAGTGACCAGGCGGGTGTCCATATGGAGCGTCATGACCACCGTGGTGGCCAAACAGCCCCTTGTTCGACTCGTCATGGTTGTCCTTTTCGCCTCCCATGACGTTTGCAACAATCTAGTTAACTGAATGCCAAATCCAACACATAACTGTTAGGCTTGGGAAAAAATAACACAATGTCGGCAAAAAACAAACGACAAGACTCTAGCTCTCTATCAACGCGAGTAAAATCTCCAGCACGCAATTCCGATCTGACAGACCAAACAAGGACAGTTCCTCATCAGAACAGAACAACAGAAGCCATCCGAGTGCCATATACAGACAGCATCACATACAGATCTTGACCATGGAAAAGTACCCGAGGACAAATTCCCTAGAATACGAAGCTTCAGGGTACGACTCCAAAGACTCTCGATCATATTCATGCCTAAAACTCAAAACCATGGTAAAGATCCAAAATTTTCCCTACAGATGACCCCACAGGACACGATCCTCATGGACGAATGGCCAATCCGGAAGGTCATGAGCCCGAAACCTCGAATCGCCAAAACATTCCCAACAGGGGCTAAAATCGAGCAAGAGTCGACCATCGAACCACGAGCCAATAGAGAGGGAGAGCAAAAGGTGACATCTTTTACGTACCCGGTTCGAAAGGATAACGATCGCGGAAGAGTTATGGGGTTGGGTGAAGAGATATATAGGAACGAAAATCGGGGAGGAGGAAGAAGAAAGCTTGGCGTTATCGATATATTCATGAATGATATTTGTTATTACCATGAGCTGCAAGGACAGGCGTCCCCGAACAGGAGATTCCACGCGTTGGGAGGTCCTCCGCGGATATAACGCTCTACCAAGCACTTCCCTATTTCGTTGTCTGAACAGTCAGCCCGCGGGCAACAAAATCCTGGCCCCCAATCGATGATTTGGCCCATTTGCAAGACGAATGTGTTCCAGGAACACACGGATCATGAAGGAACGCTCTGTTCAAGTCTCAAGACTAACGGCATAATCCAAACATCCACATCAGAAAATTGTGTGACTCCACACCGGAGTCCTTTCCGGGAATTCTGTACATTTCTGGAGATCTTAAGGGGCTCCGTGCAGAACAGAATCAAAACCCGGGTTTATGCTAGAGTTTTCATAACAACGAGCATGTGAAGGTGATGTTTTCTTGGCATACAGGAACCAGCTAGTGGTAGGGTTCTAAAATAATGTGCCCACCGCATGAATAAGGGGAAAAGAAATCTCAGCGGGCTCTGCCTGGCTGTTGCAAGAGCAACTTGATGACCTCCGAGATACCGATCCTGTCTTTACCTTCCAAGACATTCTTGAGCTTCTCCTCATTGAGTCCATCCTTCTTTATTCCAGGATTCTGCAAGGAGAACGGGAATTGAATGAGCAGGAGTATGGGACTGGTAAGCTGAATCAGGCAAAATTCTCAACCAGTGTACTTGGGTCCAAGCACACAAAGATCCCAAATTAGCTTTGCCCCAGAGAGTAAAAGATCTATTTTGCACATGCAAATTGTCGAACAGGGCGGATAGGACAGGCATAGGCAACTGCCTCTCCGAGAATTGTTGGTCTCACCATTCAATTCACAATTGCTTTATCACACAAGCAATTGGCCCATTATAACCTTACCAGCAGAAGGCTCACGTCAAAGTAATGCGTTTTCCAGGCGACATTAGAGTCAGAGATAATGGAGTCATGGTTTAGGGGTCCAGAATTCCTAAAAGAAGTCAGTGATATAGCAAAAACAAAAGGTTTCATCTAACTACTAGGCCAACATCTCAAGGATTATATTGTAGTGATTCCACAGGCTAGAGCTCCATCTGTTCATACTTCCTTTTCCAGATCGGATGAAGGAACAGAATGAATTTTTCTAGAAAGCAATATAACTATATGAAAGCGCTAACTCAGCTATTAACATGCCCTCATCACCATCGGCACGTATTGTAAAAAAAAGTTGAAGGAACAAAAACAATAATCCTTCAATTGGTAAATTCATCGAACAAGTCGTGTGCAACAAACAACGAGAGGCGACATACCTTTCGGGTGTGGAGCTTTATGAACTGGGACAACAACATGGTTGTCTCGGATCGCTTAGGCTGAGGAATCCCGAGGTACTTCCCCAACTGCGACGAGGGCGAAGGCGGTTCCAACCTCTTCCCGGCAAGCGCTTTTTTCGACTTTGACCGCGATGATGCCGCGGGAGTAGCTCCACGAGCCCTGGTTGCTGCCTCCCTGGCCGCCGACATCAGGATCCTGCATCCTCCTCCGATCCCCATCTTCTTCTTCGCCTGACTTATCGGCTCGATATGGCAAGGGTTTCGGGTGATTCGAGGTAGGGCTGCTCGGTTCAGACCAATTAAGGTGAACAAAAATTACGCTGGAATTCTTTTTCTAATAGAAATTCTTCCCATTTTCTCCTTTCCTCTTGAACTGTCTTTTATAATATTGTGAAATAAATAATCCGAGAATAGTTATACGAAGAACTAAGAACGCATTTCTTCGAGGATTACACTTCAATTCCCACTTCGGGGGCCATATTCGACAGAAAGAGAACCATGTAGCAGTGTTATTAAAAGGGCGATCGCCTTGAGGCGAGGCGACCCGGTCGCCTCAAATACCCCGATGCAAGGCGCATTCAGTGAAGCGCGCGCCTCGGGTGCCCATTAGGGAAAGGGGACGAGGCGCTCGCTTTTCTCGCTTTATTATTCGAGGCGATGAGGATTTGATTGTAAAAATTAAAAAAATTAAAGGACCTGAAAAAGTATTAAAAATCAGACTTGAACCCTATCTCTCCCCACATCTTGGTCATCGCACCTCCTTTCTCCTCCCACCGATTTGAAGCTCGCACCTCCGAAGCTGTCGCATCTCCGTAGCCGCCCTTGCTCTCGTCATCCCTAAGAAATAAATAGCAGGTAAATTGGGTTTCAAGATTGTTAGCTTCTTTTTTTTTTTTCATTCCTATATCTTTCTGTTTTAAACGCTGGTTTGTTACACTGACTGTAGAATGTCGCCAGAGGATCATTGGTCGGCCCAAGATCAAGCACCGATATTTTGGCTAATATCCATAATCTTGAGGGAATCATTTTGGAATAGTATTTTGTTTGCACTCAAAGTAATGAGGCCTTTGGTAACAGTTCTTCGTTTAGTGGATAATGAGAGGAAGCCAGCTATGGGCTACATTTATGAAGCTATGGATAAGGCTAAGGAAACAATACAAAGGTCTTTCACTGGCATGGAAGATAAGTATGCAGGGGTTTTCAAGATTATTGATCAGAGATGAGATTGTCAATTACATCATCCACTTCATGCAGCTGGACACTTCTTAAATCCCACATATCTTGATTAGAATCCGGGCATCTTTCTGACGTTGAAATTACTAAAGGCTTGTATACTACTATCCAAAAGTTGGTTCCTGATGTATTTTGATGATATTATGTAAACTTGTGATGATAGTTTGGACTTATTTTGGATGTATCTCATTCTCACTTAATAACATGTCTTGTATCTCACTCATTTTCGACCGCGCCTCAAACGGTAAAGCGTGCGCCTCGGACTAAAGCTCAAGGCGCACCCTTGCGCCTCAAGTGCGCCTTTAATTACACTGCCATGTAGTCGCAATATTTTTGGTAAAAATAAAGAGACAGCGATCAAAATTTCAGTTTGCAAGTCTCACATGCGTTTCCTAAGGCCAGTGTTTTCGAAACAGGCCACAATATATGGAAGAGACTGTCTTACTTCTCGACTCGAACCCTATTCTATGAGAGCACCGGAAGCAAGGCCAGAGCCAGACCGCAAGTACCTAAGTAAAGAGAAGGCGATGATTATCTGTGTCCATGCCTACTTCGTTCATGATCATAGCTTTGGTGTCTGCTAAGGTCCTCCTCAGAAGAGGTGGAATGCGACCACTTCTGTTTGCGCCTTTTACTCCGATGGTGCCTAATGTCGTCAGAATTGTCTGTCGTGTCATACCGTTCATGCCTCCTGCTATGGCCTCTACAGTTGCCGGAATCATCTGGCAAGTCGTACTGCTCACGCCTGCTGCTACAGTGCTTATTGTTATTGGAATCATCCGGTGAATCATACCGCTCATTCCTCCTACGGTGTTTATCTTTATCGGAGTCGTTTGGCAAGTCGTGCTGCTTGTGCCTCCTGCTACGATGCCTATTGTTATCGGAATCGTCAAGCGTGTCATACTGCTCTCGTCTCCTGCTCCGGAGCCTATTGTCATCGGAATAGTCCGGTGAGTCATACTGCTTATGCCTCCTGCTACGGTGTTTCTTCTCATGCTCCGAGTCGTTTGAGGAACTCGGTTCACTGTCGTTTTTCCTCTTCTTGTGCATCTTTTTACCATTGTTTGACCTTTTCCCTGTATCTGTTCGAGAAACCGATCTTGATCCATCAGCTGGGGATGAATGCCATTTCTTCCTTCGCTTTTCCAAGGACTTTTTCTTCCGTCGCTTACTTGCAGATACACTATTCAGCAAGTCCGGAATATTGGTGGCACCAAGGAATCCTACATGTTTGACAAGTCCAGGCTCAGATAAAGAAAACGAGAAGCACCAAGCAAATGGCGTTGGATATTCTCAGTTAAGAAAAGACCAACCTCCATACTCATCGAAAATGTCCTCAGCAACTATTTGCTGGTTAGGGTCACTAGGATCAAATCCACCACGTGGAGGACTCACACCGGGTTTCTGCTTCAGTTCCCACTTCAGAGGCTGCAACAACCACCAAACAGTGGTGAACACTTCGAGGATCTTAAAAATGGGGGCCATATTCAACAGAAAGAGAACATTTTAGAATTACACTAAATCTTCAGATACTTTTTTGTTACCACAATGTAGTCACAATATTTTTGGTTAAAATAAAGACAGCAATCAAATTTTCAGTTTGCAAGTCGCATATTCATTTCCTGGAGGCAGTGACTTTTTGAAAAAGACCACAATATATGGAAGAAACTAGAGCTAATTCACTCAAAGATTGGAAACGGGAATGAGTTACAAGGGTAAGTGACAAGGCCATCATAAATTTGATCACTGGACCGGAATATGTGCCGCGAATCAAATTGGAAATCAGACATCAGAGAAATGAATGGGAGTCAATGGGGGAATCCTACCTCGGTTGGATCTGTGCGAGCCAAAATAGCAGTCAAGGGATCGTCTCTTTTCAGTCGACTCTCTTCATTTGGCATGATGACATCCTTCAGGGGACACTCACGGTCACCACTTTGGTGACCGAAATTCCCACAACGGACACATCTGACGTTACGTACTTCGACCCCAAATGGTTTTGAACGGGAAGGGACGCCTGTATCCAACCTACACAAACCAACTGAATGAGAATTGATCTGCTGTACTAGTTTGGGCAGGTACCATCATGTAGGCTGAGGCAGGAAACATTCAATAGGAAGATCCAAACATCTCTCAACAAAACATAATGAGTGTAAACATACTTCAAAGAAACAAAAGGAACTCCCATCCCATGCTATACTAAAGCTCTTGTAACCTAGATTCTATGTAATTAAGCAGATCATACGCAAAATTCCCAAAAACAGAAACATACTTTGGCGCTCCTTTAAGTACATCAAACTCTTCTTCTGTTGGCAATGGCCGACCAAACACATCTCTGGGCCTGGGTTTCTTCTTTTCCTGAGCCTGATGATCACTCTGTTCAGATTGCCTGTAGGATAAAGAACAGTGCAACAAAAATACTCAGTAATACTCCACTCCAAGTATCTTACAGCTTCAGCCAACGAAACAAAACATCAAACCATATGGGTTCAATACTTTGAACTAGAGGGCACATCCCCTGGTAAATCTTGGGCAGGATTCGCCTGGCCCTCTTTCTTCACTTCATCAGCAATCTCTGCCGCCTTGGCACTTTCAGCATTGTAACCAGGTGGACGGACATACATGAAACTCACAGCCTTCATCATCTCGATCTGGAAAAAAAACACCCACAGACATTTAATGTCAGCAATGCCGCCTGCCTGATATATCAGTGATGTCAGTCAGCCTATCCTAAGAAACCAACCAAACAAATATAACTTGACATTTTAATCCCCAAAAATCCGAACGCCAGAGCAACGACTCGTCAAATAGGAGAATATCAAGTAAAATCCATCTAAGCACCGTCTCTATTTCAATCGGAACATTATAATTCACGGGAAATGATCAATTCATTCGGGCAATATCAAACCCTAATTAAATTTTAAACAGAAGAGCCCGGGCAGAATTTCACCTTTTCCTTCTCCTTCTTGGAGATGAGCGCCGTCTGGCGAAAGAACTCCTGCTCCTGCGCATACTGCACTTCCCATCCCGCACAAAACCCAAAGCAGTCGATTACAATCGCATCATCGTCATCATCATCGCCTTCCTTCAAAACCAGAACAACAGAAAACGACAGGCATCAACTCGAAGAAACCCTAACCTCGCGGGCGACTTCCTCGGCGCGCTTCTCTCGCTGGGAGTGAATCTGCTCGGCGATCCACTTGCGGCGCTGGTTAGGGTACGACAAGGGGTGCCAGGGCTTCTGGTTCAGGTACGAATGGCTCCAGGCCGTCCCGGACTTCGTCTTGTAATCGACCTCCCCGTCCTTATCGGAGAACCTCTTGCTCAGCCGTAACCCTTCCCCTTCCTCCCCTTCCATCTCTCCGAAGACCGACGACGAACCAACGAACGCCCCCGACACCGACGTTGTCCGGTCAGGATTAAGGAAAAGATCCCCCCGGGCCCTATAGGGCCTCAAATAGGCCCACGCCCATTATTCGGCCCAAACGACATCTACCTGTTCCTCTTTCTTGGACGCACATTTATCAAACATTGCCTAATTCGGGTCGGATAATATTAGGACAAGTTCTAGTCTAGGACATACCAATAATATCTCGACAACGAGAGATTCGTCGTGCTTTTCATAATCAACACAACCATGATTTGAGCACCGGACCAAATCCAAAAAATTGGATACCGACTCATCAAAATACAGCCGAGACTCAGTGGTTAGTGCTCGTTTCCTTTTCAGATTGGCGTGCGGTACGAATCAAATCCAAAAGCAAAAGACTGAAATGAACCCCACCCCCACCCCAGCAATACCAAAATCACATGTCCGAACACCAGAACATGCCATTGGGACGGTGACGCAATCCAATAGTGCTATGGATTCTGTATGTGCTCTTTCGTCCCACTGTGGATTCAACGCATGCGGGAAACGAAGAATCTCTGGCATAATCTTTCGTGTGTAGCCACGAACACGAAGGGTCTTATTCAGATTCGGCCGCGCGGATGAGTGCTTCGCGGTTCTCACGCATGTATGGGAATGTGAGCCGCGCTGCGATGTTCGTCTTCGCAGAGATGACAAGCTCAGACATTATTCATCAGATCATTTCTCCTCTTAGTTGAACAGTGTTTGTTTCCACCAAAAATGGAGAACAGGGCGCTGGTGCGCGTAGAATCTATCGTAGGCCCTGTCCCAAGATCTTCGATTATGGTTATAATCCTAGCCGGAAACATTATTCCGCGTAATCGAATTAACTAATTTGGAAGTGTGCGGGGCGTCCCGTAAGTTCATCGCCTCAGAACTCGGCGCAGGGCGAAGTAGGCGATGATCCGGTACCCTACCAACATCCACGCCATGATGAAGACGTCAAGCCACAGGTTGTCGAGTCCCACAGCTTTAACGGCTGGGAAATCCCCGACCCGGCAGAGTTCCCCGTGCGAGCACTCGTAATAGGTGTCCTCCCTGTACTGGATCCCTAGGAGGAGACGGTAGCAGTAGTAACTGTAGCTAAGGTACTTGAGCCAGACAATGAATGGGGGTATCTGCTGCACGTAGTACCCTCCCGCGATCAGGAAGACCATCGTCGTGACGGAGGCTAAGGTGGTCGCCTGCTTAACGTCCATGAGGATGGCGCCGAATGCCAAACCGAGCCCCTGGGATACGAGGACGCTGTAGAGGACAACGAGCAACGAGAGGACGAATGAGGCCGGGTGGGGCCTTAAACCTCCCATCCAGTACATTATGAAAGTGAATGCTGTGGGGAGAGCGAGCTCGAGGGGTAGGTCGCCGATGGTCCGGGCGAGGAAGTAGGATGAGAGGCGGTACATCCCCGACGAGCGTTCCTTGAGTAGGATTCGTCGTTCCTGCGGGAAAGTGAAGACGGCGTTGTACAGTGGATAGAATCCCCAGAACACCGAGAAGAAGAAGAGCAACGCAATCTGCAAAAGGAAAAAGGAAAACATAACAAAACAGATAAGAGATTCCTGGAACAGCGAGCCCCTCCATTGTATTCACTTGGGGAATTCAGATTGTATTCTTACGCGGTCCGCTATATGAGACTGGGGAGTGCGCCACCAGAGGAGGCCGCCGAGGAGGGCGACGCTGATGACCTGGAAGATCCTCAACCTGTTGAACGACTCGTGTCTCCTCTCCTTGAGTCCTCTCTGGAGGAGCACCTTGAACTGATGGCACCAGCTGTTGCACCATTGATCTGACCTCCGATCATGCCCTGGGAACAGCAAACATCCGAGTCAGAATTCATACGCCGATCATCTCCTCACAACCCGCGCTAGCTCGGATAGACAGGGAGTGCTCAATCACCTCTCGGGAAACTATAACCAGCAGCAGAAGCCATATCAACGGAGCTGAGGTCTGATTTGAGCCTGATGGAAATGTTCTTCTCGTAGGCAGACAAGAGGGATTCCCTCACTGTCCTCTTCTCCTTTTCCAGGTTGTCCCCGGCCTCAAACCCCTGCTTCGAATCCGGCCCAATTCCTGCAAAGAAAAGAAGATGTGGGCATAAATGGAAATGGACATATCTCCTATGTTCTGTCATGAAAAAGAGGTGGGGCCATCTTTTGATCCATCAAATACAAAGTCGCCCTTCTTGAAAGCACTACTGAAAAAATTCCCACTTTGGTGGGAAAGATTTGTGTGATCCATTCTACTCATGATTTCCTATGATCGTTAGTGACTTTGGGACATTACCGTTTGCGAGATCGAGGAGGAGATCAGCGGGGTTGACGATCATGGGAGACGAGAATCCGACTGAGGAGAAGTAGTCCAGGGCCGTGGAAGCCGGCCCGCAATAAATGGGGCTCCCTTCGGAGAGCAGCAACACCTTGTCGAACATGTGGTAGAGCCGGCTTGATGGTTGGTGGATCGTCGTCACGACTGTCCGACCACCTCCTGCCAGCCGTTTGATGGTTGTTAGGATCCTCTGGGCCGTTGTCGAGTCCAGGCCCGATGTCGGCTCATCGAGCAGCAGCAAGCTAGGATTGATCAGCATCTCCTGTCCTATGCTGACCCTCTTTTTTTCCCCACCCGAGATCCCCCTGAATAGCGGCCCCCCGATCATGCTGTTCCGGCACCTGTCAAGACCGAGCTCCATGATGACACTCTCCACGTGCCGGAGTTTCTCCCCTCTCGTCAGCCTCTCGGGCAGCCTAAGCAGGGCAGTGAAGTAGAGTGTCTCGGTGACCGTAAGGTGAGCGTATAGGACATCATCCTGCGCGACGAAGCCGGTCCTCCGCTTCATGCTGCTGGAGAATCCCAGGCCGTTGTAAGAGATCTTCCCGGACAAGTTGCCCCCAAGCCTGCCACCTAGGGCAGTAAGGAGAGTGGTCTTGCCGCTACCCGATGGGCCGAGCATGGCAAGGATCTCCCCGGGGCAAACGAGTCCAGTCACCCCATTTAGTATCGTCTTCTCTTTCTGACCCAAGTTAACTTTATACACAACCTCTTCAAACTGCCAAAAAAAACACACATCCAGCATCGTCACATAAGTTGTCTCCCCCTCCCCACCCCATTTCGAAACGAAAGATTCAAACAGATAAGATGAAGCTAGAGGGCGACCTTCAATGTGATTGGGAAAGAGGTGAGTTGCACGAGAGACCGGGGACGAGGAAGATGGTGTTGCTGAGGATTGGTCTGAACTGGGTATGCCAGGACAGCTTCGTCGGAGACATGAGACATGTTTATATCCTTTAGGTGCTGAATCTGGAGTTAAGGTTTTAGGTTGTCTGAACGATGATGCTGAACTGAAGGAGGGAGGATGGAGAGGAGGAATTGGTTTCTTCTTTCGTGGGAGGGTACGAGATTTGGTCTCAATACTTTCCTTGCTTTTCCATGATGTAATGTGGAGGCAGGGAGACCACCGTTATATAGCCCTTTTGTTGAAGGTGGGAACCAAAAAAGAAAAACTAAAACTAAAGGGATGAGAGGAACGAGGTTACTTCGTGGTCTACTGGGGTCCTCCCAGCACAGGCATCACTCCCCCGCCCACATCGATACCATATGATACGATTGATTATACACGATAACAAATTGAAATCTCATAGTCACATTCGATGTTATCTGTCATACTTTAGTTTTGAATTTGAGTTCCATCTTTGCAATGAGTACGAAAAAATCACATGGTTTTAGAATATTCACATGCCCAACTTACCTGTTAAAAAAAAAGAGTAACCGAACTTAAAGGCCTCGATCTAATAATTGGATATCGTAAATTAATTTTTTGACCATAGTGGGGGAGATTTCGTATCGTCCATTCCATCTTTTTGTCATAAAAAGAAAAAAATAAGGCGGCTTTGGAGGGGGGGAATAAAGAACAAAAGGAACGACAACATGCAAAAGGAATTAGGATAATCTAATCTTCATCTCATCTCATCTAACCCCAATCCTCCGCCGAAAGAAAATTGACTAAATTATTTTAAATTAGCTCCCACTCCAATCAAAACCGAATCAACTTAGTTAAACTATTCTTCGCGTCGAAAACGGATCACGTCGGAAATATTTGGCAATAAGACTCACAGGGACTGTAGATGTGGTCGCCAGTAAGTAATTGAATGAAATAGATCAATGTAAACAGTTTTACAGTAAGTAAAGAATG
Source organism: Melastoma dodecandrum (assembly GCA_029817715.1). Taxonomy (NCBI): domain Eukaryota; kingdom Viridiplantae; phylum Streptophyta; class Magnoliopsida; order Myrtales; family Melastomataceae; genus Melastoma; species Melastoma dodecandrum. Next base: position 59,446 of record JARUPY010000589.1, on the reverse strand, counting down.
CTTACAGCCATAAAAATAAAAACAAGGACGATAGTAAGGTCGTAAACTGGCTACTGTGCTCTGTAGACTCGGAGCGGGGTCGTAGACTTGACGCTGGAAACTATAATCCAGCAGGTCTGGGCGGTGAAGGATGTCGCGGACTTGACGCTGGACACTCTGGACTTGAGAATCTGGGCAGCTCGTCGTAGACTTAATGACAGAGTGCCGTAGACTTGCACTCCTTAGCTGGCACAACTCGGTTGCTGGGCTTGGTGGACGGAATGTGGTCGAATATAGAGGCGGATGTGGATACCAAGGCTACGGTGGCTCACCCTGGTAGCGGTGTTGAAGGCGGAGAAGTGTACCGGGACTACGGTAGCTCGTCCTGGCGTTGGAGTCGAAGGCGGTTATGTGTACCAAGACTACGGTGGCTTGTCCTGGCGTTGGAGTCGAAGGCGGAGATGTGTACCGGGACTACGGTGGCTCGTCTTGGCGTTGGAATACTGGCGGGGATTTGTTACCAGAGCTACGGTTGCTCACTCTGATGGTGGAAGTGAAGACCAATGAAACTTCGCCCAGGTCGGGGAATCCTAACAACTAACAATTAACGAGCAAGATAAGCTTCTGTTGGATGATTTGTTCGTGATTTTCTCTGAGGGAGATCTCCCCCTTTTATACCCGGTCTGTTACGACCTTCTGAAGATCTTTCAGACTCAACCACCACCAAGAATCTCGTAGTCAACAAACTGACTTCCACTCGTGTAGACGTGGGTCGTAGACTCCTCTGACTTCGGGTTTAATTAATTGCCTTTTGAGACGTGCATCAATACAGACGTGGGTTGTACGCTCCAATTATCTCAAGGCTATTAGACCGTTCCCATTGACGTGTGTCCTATGCAGGCGTAGGCTTGTAGACTTCCACTGATTACAGGATTACTATTCAGCCATATAGTCTGTGTAGACTACAGATGCAGGCCTGGTGTGTCTAACTTTGTTATGGGCTTAGCGCCTATCGTGGGCTTTGTCAAAAATAGTAGGCCCAAAATAATCTCTAGTGTCAAAATAAGCCCCCCTGTTTGTTGAGGGGACTTCTGTCGCCTGAGCATTTCTGACATCTCTTGCGACACAAGAAAACCCTTCGTCTCCGTGCTGAGAGAAGACCCTTCGTCTTCGTGTTAAAGAAAACCCTTTGTCTCATTTCTTCTAGGTTTTCTGGAAAAAATTCTCTCAAACTTCCCGAAACCCTACTTTCTTGACTCGATAATGTCCAACCTTTCTGCTTTCCAGTGGCACTCCCAGCGCGCTGGACCTTATGGCGTTGTCCGAACCGGCGACAACGGGCTGACCTTGGGTCCTGTACTTAACCCTACCCTTTTCCTCGATGTGAGTACCTGATCATAGAGTCTCACATCCTTATCTATCGGGAGGGTTTCACAAACCCCTTGAACTGGGAAAAGAAGAGTGGCTTCCTCTGTTTCCCGTCTGTGGAGAAGCCAGTGGTGCATAAGTGGTTCACCGCTTGGCTCACGAAGCTGGAGTACAGGTTGAAGATCTATGGCCTGTGGTCGTTTATCCAGTTGTCTTTGGCCGAGAAACGTTACGACCCTAGGGTATGCATGAGCCTGCTCTCATTTTGGAACGACTCGGTCAACTGCTTCTACTTCCCCGAGGGTCCCAGGACCGTGACTCTCGAGGATATCCACTTTCTGACGGGGAGCCATGTGGCCGGTGTTCCTGTTCGTCTCCATCTTTCTGATGAAGACTACAAGCCCCCCGAAATGCTCCAAATTCTGAGCACAGCCAAGAGGCATTTAGAAATGTCTTCCAGCGACAGGGGAAAAGCTGAGGAAGTAGAATTCTTTAGTGTCTGGTTGAGTAAGTATATTTTCTGCTTTGCTGGCAAGCGCGTGCCGAAGCTGGTCTATGGGGTCGCCAACTTTCTGAGTTCAGCGCCTTCCAAACAGATTGCCTGGGCCCCGTTTTTATTAGGGTTGGTTTATCAGGGACTGCACAAGGCAACAACATGTAGCAGTCCCTTCCCAAAGTACCCAGTTGGCGGCCCTCTGTGGCTAGTACACTTATGGTCTTGCTTGTGGATGCCCGAGCTCACAGGATATCAGAAGCCCTCCTGTGCCACTCCAGTCGCATGCTACGGGAAACACCTGCAGGAGGCATGTTGTCATTCTAATGACCAGTGGTTGTATGCTTCTGTGACATGACACATCCGTCTCATTGTAGATGCTGGACGGGTCGAGCGTCGCAATTGGGTTCATTTTCCTGCTGGCCATACCATTCTGAGGCGTCGCCAGAAGTTCACTCCGGGTCTATACTGGGATTCGGGGTTGACCTACAGAGACCTGACCTGCGTGATAGAGGGAGGCTTCACCTCTGAAGCCTATAATCCCCAGATTTGTGCCAGGCAGATGGGCTTTGTGCTGAGTTCCTCGGCGCCTTTCTCTGACACCCCTAACGTTTCTCTCCATTCGAGGGTTACCATAGCTTATCCCAAGGAATCCCTCGAGTCCTCTTTGGCCAAGAAGGCGGAGCTCCGGCGCATAGAGTTCCCCCTCGAGTCTACACCAGTATTTGCCACAGAGATTTTCTCTGTCCAATGGGCAATTACTTTTGACATCTTGCTGAAGCAGATGTCTTTCCTCCAGACCTCAAAGGAGCCTGACCTCTACCTCACTCCTGACATGATGTTGAAGGCAGGACAATGGCCATCTCTTGGTAAACACTTAGGCTCACTCTTGTTTTGAACTTGGAGTCCTTTACTAACAGCGAGTTACAGTTCTGGATGTGGATTCTGGGGATTCTTCACCGGAGAGAGACTCTCCTCCTCCTGTCAGGCGTCGAACTCGCCAGAGTCGACCGACCCTTGCCTCTAGGAGAAAACGGGTTGAGGAGGGGGGAGCCAGTAAGGGCAAGGCTCCTGACCCTGAGTTCTCTTATTCTGAGGAAGTGCCAATCTCGGTCTCCTTCAAGCTCCGCCGGCCCACTGTCCAAGACCCGACTCCCATTTCTGTTAGGGCCTCGGAACCCCTCCCCTACGAGGTAAACTGTGCTCATACTACTGAATACTGAGATTCTGCCTGCGTTAACTATATGGTGTTGATTCCAGCAAATCAACTGAGTCTCATCGTGGAACGGTATGACCTTGTGTCTACGCTATTCTTTATCTTTTAAAGCCTGATTACCTTTCCTTCTTCTCAGAGTCCAACTCTGTCCGAAGAATTTGATCCCGAGGAAGAGGCTTTTGAGGAAGCTGGTCTGCCTCCTCCTTCCGAGGTAATGCATAATAGAAGTAGACTTTGTTTGCACATTTTGCTCGTTTAATGTTTATACAGATGGTTAAATTTTCACTTGTAGCATATTTCTTCCCATATCCCTGAAATCCCAGCCGCCCCAGTTACTGAGGAAGCGGAGGGAATCCCAGCTACCCCAGCTGTTACAACAGGGGTTGCCGCTCCAGAGGTAATGGCTGCGACAGGCATTATCCCTTCTGCTGGTGCAAATCTATCGTTGGCCAGCTGCCCTCCCAGCCAGCCATCAAATGGGACGCCTGGGGAAGGTACTTCCAGCGGCCTGAGCGACTACGATCGCCTGATGGCAAATGTGGAACGTGTTGGGCATATCTTTCGCGTTGAGATCTTCTCTGAAGACCAGTTCAAGGTCCATCAGAGCTGCATCAAGGAGATCGAGGATTCCCCAGCCACCACTATTGAGGAGATCGGCCTGTGAGGACTTCGGGAAACGATTCTGGTTCGACTGGTCGGCGTACACGCAAGATATTGAAGCAGTCAATGGTGTCCGGTCCAGGATTGCTGATATCCTGAAAAAGCGTACGTAAGAAGAGGCTGATCATCAACTTCTCAAGGGGTAGAAGGAAGACTTGACTCGCCAGCTTGCACAGGTTCAGGCTAAGATTGCGGTCCTTATGGCCATAGAGAGAGATCTCAAGGAACGGGCTTCTACGTTGACTCCCTGCTCGCAGAAAGATCTGCTCAAGCCTCTGAATATCAAGGGCAAAATGAACTAAAATCTTGGTTCCGACAGAGGAATGAAATCACCGTTAGGAAAACCCAGGCCAAGGTTCTGACTTTCTGGCTCATGGAGGCGGCGCACGGGTTGCCTAAACAAAGTATGGCGAGTTCGAGCAGGCGATGATGGCTTAGTTTTGTGTGTGTGTGTGTTTTTTTTTTGAGGTCTCAAGGGATGATACCCTTAAAACAAACTCATTTCTTTACTTTTTTACCAGCTATAGACTAACCCAGGGAGGACACCCTTAAACAAACTCTTTATTCTACAGCTATGGTATATTTGTAAAGTTAATTTTTAGCTACCTGTTCCCATATAAATGGGAAGTGTTCGGTTAAAATCTTCCTGTACGATTCCCAAATAGTTTTTCTGTAGTGGTTCAGGTATTTGCCATTAATTTTTAGAGGTTTTCTGATTCCATCGAGTGTCGACAATCTATAGCTATTTGCTGAGAAGGTCTCGCTGACCTGATACGGTCCTTCCCAATTTGGGGACCATTTTCCCAGGATCTGGTTTTTGGTTCTTAGGGGTAAAATTATTTTTCAGACCAAGTCGCCAATTTGAAAGTTATGAACAACTTTCTTATTGTAATGGCGGGCTATCATTTGCTTGTGTACCTCTATCTTATCTACAACCTCAAGCCTCTTTCTTTCTAACTCTTCCAAGGCTATATGCATGGCTTCGTCCTGTAGACAAGGTTGGCTGACGCGGAGTGACTTGTACCTCATTTCGATAGGCAACACTGCGTCGTGGCCATAGACTAATGCGAACGGAGTTTCTCCGGTGCTTTCGCACTTAGTGACTCTCAAAGCCCAGAGCGTATCATCTAATACTTCATGCCACTTCTTCGGATTAAGCCCGACCATCTTCTGGATATTGTTCTTGATTAGTTTATTGGAAGCTTCAGCCTATCCATTCGCTTGAGGATAGTACGGAGTGGAATTTAGGACTGAAAAATCAAATTCCTCGGCGAATTCCCTCACTCTTGAGTTATTAAAAGCTGTTCCATTGTCTATGACGATGTTCTAGGGAATGCCGAATCGATAGATGATGTAAGTCCACAAGAAAATGACGACTTCAACGTGATCAATTTTCTTGTAGACTTGCGCTTCCACCCATTTGGTGAAGTAATCTGTCACCACCAAGATATATGCATCTCCTCGACTGGAGTGAGGTTGAATCTCCCCTATTACATCCAAAGCCCAAGTCCTAAAAGGCTTAGGTTTGATTATAGGAATAAGTTCAGCTGCTGGGGTGCGAGTTATGGGACCATGTCGTTGGCATTCTTGACATCCTTTGGCCATTTCAATGCAATTCTTCATCATTGATGGCCAATAAAAACCATGTCTACGAATAATCCAACACATTTTTTATCCCTGCTTGGTGCGATCCGCAGAGTCTCTCATGAGTTTCCAACATTATTGGAGTTGTCTCATCCAAGTCTACGCATCTTAAGAGGACTTTGCTCGTATCTTTCCTATAGACCACACCATCTAAAAGGACATATGACAGTGCCTAAACCTTGACTCGCTGCTTAGCTTCTTGACTGGGATCTGACAAAAAAGTCAGCTATTGGTTTCCTTCAGTCTTTATCTTGCTTCATTATGTCTACAGCCATGATCTTATCCTCCAACTGTAGATGCGAGCCTATTTCAGGTATACTGCCCTGCTCTATCCTGGTTTTGTACCCTGACGCTAACTATGCTAGGCTATTAGCCACTACGTTTTCCTCACGTCCTACAAATTGGAGCGTGATATCTTCAAAACCCGTGATGAGCCGTTGGAATATTTCATAATAGGGCAATAGCCTGCCTTGACAGGTGCATTCTTTGTTGACCTAGTTAATAACCAGCTGTGAATCTCCCTTGATACATGCATGTTTTGCTTTCAGCGCCAGGAGCTCCTTTAACACTGTTATCAATGCTTCGTACTCCGTGGCATTGTTAGTAGGTGTTACCTGAAGTCGAAAAGCTAGCCTAATGTCTTTACCCATTGGGGATATTATATGAATTCCTATCTCAGCTCCATTCTTAGTGGACGAACCATCAAACCGAGCCTGCCAGATCTCTTCGGTTACTTCTTCTTGTTCTATAGACAAGGCTGGGTCATGGTCGACTAGAAAATCAGCCAGCGCTTGTCCTTTAATTGACTGCTGAGACTTATATCTCAAATTATATGGAGACAAGATTAGGCTCCATTTGCTAATTCGTCCGCTTAATAATGGACTCTCGAAGAAGTATTTAATAATGGGTGACTTTAGACACGACATAGACTTAACCGCTCCCGATGTAGTGTCTAAGTTTCATGACAGCGTATAATACTGATAGACACAACTTTTCTTTCGGAGCATATCTGACCTCGATCGGTGTCAGTTGCTTTGACAAGTAGTAGATGGCCCTTTCGCGTCCGTTCTGGTCCATTTGAGCCAACATAATCCCTATGGTTGTTTCGGTGGCCGCTACATAGAGAATAAAGGGTTTTCCTTGTTGAGGGGGTATCAAAACTGGTGGATGCGTTAAATACTTTTTTAAAGCATTGAACGCTTCTTCGTGTTTCTCGGTCCACCTAAAGCCGTTTTGTCCCCTCAATAGGTTGCCAAACGCTTCGGTCTTTCCTGCGATATTTCCGATGTACCTGCGCAGGTAATTCACCCTTCCAAGAAAAGCCTGTAATTCCTTTTTGTTCCTCGGCGCTGCTAAGTTCTGGATGGCTTTCACCTTGTTCTGATCAACCTCAATACCGCGTTGATGTACTAAGAAACCCAGAAATTGTCCAGCTACGACGCCGAAAGCGCATTTAAGCGGGTTTAGTTTGAGTTGATGTTTCCTCATCTTCATGAAGGCATTTTTAAGATGGTCGACGTGAAATTCTTCCTTTGTCGACTTAACCACTATATCATCAATGTAGACTTCTACTGTCTTGCCAAGAGAGGCATCAAATATAGTGTTCATTGCTCGCTGATGGGTAGTGCCAGCATTCTTTAGCCCAAATGGCATTACTACCCATTAGAATATTCCTAGGGGATATCTAAATGTTGTTTTATGTATATCTTCTTCTGCGATGAAGATTTGGTTGTAACCAGAAAGACCATCCATGAATGACATAATCTGATGCCCTGCTGTCTTGTCTATAAGATCGTCTACGATGGGCATAGGGTATTCATCTTTTGGAGTGGCACGATTCAGATCTCTAAAGTCTATACAGACTCTGATTTTGCCATTCTTTTTCAGGTCGGGTACGATGCTAGAAATCCACTCTGTATAGCGCGAAGTCCTTATGTAAGCTGATCGAAAAAGCTTTTTAACTTCTTCAAAGACTAATTGTGTTACTTCCTTAGTCATGCGCCTTAGTGCTTGCTACACTGGTTTAAAATCCCTTTTGATGGGAAGGGTATGTTCTACTAGTCTACGGTCTAAACCTGGCATCTCAGTATAATCCCAGGCGAAACAGTCCTTGAATTCCTCAAGTACTTCCTTAATTGCATTAAAGAGTTCTTTATTTACCGAAGAACTAATGAAAAGAATCCTAGGAGAAGATTCGCTTCCTAGGTTAATGCTGACCAATGGGTCGCATGGGGTCATCAAAGGCTCACGTTCCTCTGTACCACCTAAGTTGGTAGACACTGGTTTATTACAAGCGATAGGCGCTCTAAGCGCTTCTGAGTTTATTGAATGCCAAGAGATAGGTTGTCTACAGCAATGATTTCCTTGGTAGACTTGAAGCCGTCGAAGGACATCGGCGACTGCTTCGTTTCCTTCTTCATTCTGGTCCATAGGTTCCTTCCTTTAGGAGTCTATCGGGCTCCAACTCCGCAACAGCATTTTGCTGGTCCTTTCCAACTTCGTCTTCCTTTGCTCCATCGGTTCTTACGGGGTTTTCACCTGAATTAACCTCTTGCAGAACTTCTTCTATGTCATTGGCAGACAGCTCATCTCCCCATCCAGTTGGAACGATCGGCTCGGTCTCTGGCTTAGTGCGATGTTCCATAGTCTACGATGTAGTCAAACTTTCCAGATGGTTGACCAAGGGATCCGACAATAGGGTCGCCAAGCTTATAACGTTGTTCCAGTGTGAGGTCCTTGACAGTCTTGCTTGTCTCTGTATGCAAGATACCTTTGTCACAACAGGAGTATTCATCAGCCTTGATAATTTCAATTTCAGAGTCGACCCACAACATCAACTCTCTATGTAAAGTGGAAGGAATAGCTGCCGTTTTATGGAGCCAGTCGTGGCCCAACAAAGCATTAAAAGTAGGGATTATGTCTATAAAAAAGAAAGCGGTTTCTCTTTCCTGGCGACTGACTTCAAGGTGCATAGAGAAAACCCCTAAGCATTCAGACTTCCTACCATTAAAACCACTCACGGTGACATTGGTTTTAACCAAGTCGTGAGGCTTATACCCAAGCATTTTAAACCTGGACAGAGGAAGCACGTTCATAGTAGCTCTATTGTCTACAAGGACTCGACTCACTACTGTACCATCAAAGGTAGCGGTTATGCATAAAGAATGCATGTGTTGTTTCATGCTATCAGATGGTTTCTCTAGCCAATGTAGTGGAAAGCCTACTGGGTAAGCAGGAGAACAAGGAAGAGGCACTTTACCTCTTAGGGTCTCCACTTTTTGCTTATTAGCGAAGTCTACAGGCAGGGTGAGAGCGTTGCAACTCATTATTGGCCTCATTTCCCTGTCGGCATCACTTGGGATTTCACTCCGAAGTGGGGTATAATCGAAACTTGAGCTAAGCTCTTCCGAATGGTCTGTAGACTCAATGTGCTATACTTCGGTGTTCAATCCCTTTGTAGGCACCCTGGCAGGTAAAGCGGCTCCCGAGAGGGTAGGCCTAGGCCTCTCAGCGACGTGACTTAGATGTCTGTCCCTTCTCTTGCGAGCCCTTGGTGGCAAAGCGCTTTTTCCCACTGCCTTCTGCCAATATTTTGAAGGGTTAACCGCTTTAATTACCCTTGATCTCTTAGAACTAAGGAGAGTTTGACATACATCGACAAAGTCTCCATTGAACGAATCGTATCCTACTACCGTCCGCGTTGGTACCTGTTGCGGTTCCGAACAAATGTTGTTAGTTTCACATGTACTTGTAGCTGTAGAGCGCGCGGGTTTGACCACGATCTCCCCATTTGAGGACAAGTCTACAAGCTTGAGGAAGTAGTTGACACAATAGGAAGTGCAGAGCTGAGTGATCAGGATCCTGTTTTGAGCTATAAGCTTGCATTTCTGGCCAAGCATCCTCTCATCAAGGAACTGAGCTATCGGTGGTCCTGTCCGGAGCGCCTGGATGTCTACCTTAGGCGTTCCGTATCTCGGCTTGTTCCCATTCTCTTGTGGCCTTTCAGACCGCTGGGTTCTACGTTTCCAGAGCGAGATTCACCAGAATGACCATGCCTCTCCTGTCCCAGCTTTGCCCCTTGTTGAGAGGACGAATCATTGAACTCCAGATGTCGTTTGGGACGCTCGAACGCGCGGGGCTGCTGTTCGGGTGCTCTACCTCGACCATAAAGGCCACGTCTTCCTCCCCGGGTAGCTGGCCTACGCTCTGCAGTTGGGGGGCTCTTGAATCCCCTTTGTGAATTGTTGGAGGCGCTTCGCGAACTTGGGGAGACCATTCCCATCGCTACTTCCCAAGTGGGGTCAGGTCATACCAAGAATCCCCCTGATTGTTCTGCAGATACTTCCTAAATGTATTGCATATATCAGTGGTGTGCGTATCATCTATGTGCCAGCAACAGAGGCTGGGTACCACTTCCTTGACCGGACAGGTGACTACACCCTTATCAGCCAGGCGACGGAAGAGGGCATTCGCCTCCAAGGTCTCCCCGGGAATTTTTATGTCATGCAGGGAAAAGTCTGTAATAGTTTCGATGAAATTGATGTCTACATCAGCAGCATCAAACATATGAATGGCAATCTCATTGTCAAAAGGTCTGTCGTCGACCAAAGTGACTTCGTCTACTTCAGGAAAGCAAAATTCCTTTGACTCTACAAGGTCCTGGATTATATTCCTGAATGATAGACAATCTATTGTCGTGTGCGTAAACGACTCATGGCATTTGCAGTAATTTCTAGTCTTTTCTCTTTCTGTCTGGGGGGCTCTATGGCCTGGTTTAAGCTTAATCTGCTTCCGTTGGATGAGCCAATCAAATATCACATTTGCCTTGTCTACGTCGAAAGAATATTTTCTTTCTTCACCAGATTTCTGGGACGCTTTGGCTTTTGAGTTTTTCCTTGCTAGAGGCTCACAAACTGTTGCTTCGCTTTTCACGAATTCGGTCATGTTTACCTCAGTCGCTCTCCTAGACAGGTCATACAGGTCATTAAACCTTTCTCCCTGTAGCTTCTTCTTGAAAGGCATAGACAACGCGTTTAATGCAATCATCAACTGATCTCTTTCAGGAATCGCTGGTCTACAGCGTAGTAGCGCTTTTCGTAGACGCATGAGGAACTATCCTGGGTGTTCTCCAGCGGTCTGCTTAAGCCGCATTACCTCAAAGATTGACATGGGCGTGTCTAAACGAGCAAATGCTTTTATAAAGGAAGACTGCATTTCCACCCATGATGTTACTGATCCAGGAGGTAGACTCGCATACCATGTGAAGGCATCTCCCGTAACAGAGTTCGGGAATAACTTTAGCTTCCAAAAATCATTGGCTGCAGCATCCCTTGCCTGTTGAGTGAACCGGGCTATATGCTCTATGGGTGTCATCTCATCTTCCCCTGAAAAACGGGTAAACTCAGGTACCGTGTACCCCCTAGGTAGGGGATAATCCCTGTCGATGTAAGCAAGGTACGGACTCCTGTATAGACCAAGATCGTCTTGCCTGATAGCCCCAGGTACCATCTGCTCTAAGACCTGAGCAATCGTCTCCCTCAGATTCCGTTATGGTGGTGGTAAAGGATCGAACTGTTCCCGAACATATTCCTGACTCACTTTTTCTGGGGGATAAGACACACTTGTTGTAGCTCGAGGTGGCTGTGGGTTTACCGAGACGTTAGTGTAGAAGCTCTCTGCCCGTGGTAGACTTTCCATAACGGGAGCTTCCCCTGGAGGTATCTCCTCTATGGGTGCTTTACCAGGCCGGCGAGAGGGTATGGCACTTGCATACCTATTTGTTTCACCTTGAGCTTCTATCTCGTCGTCTACAGGGTTCACTGCATGTACGGCATTTGCCCTCCAAGATGTGGGAGATCGAGAGGTAGTAGGCCTTGATGGGGACATCCTGTCCCTATTGCTGACCTCTGGAGCGCATGGGTTGGCGTCGTCCCAAGGTTTATCTCCTTGGAATGATACATTGTGCCTCTCTACACGCCGGGCATCTCCCATGAAGGAATTCGCCCTGTCTACGGGGGCACTTGGCCTTATAGCGGCATTTAGCCTATTCAAAATACTGAGTTGCTCTAAAATCTGAGCCATATTGTCTTGCAATCCAGTGATATGTCTGTCCATTAGGATCCTCTTATCATTGAATTCTTTATGGAATTCATGCCTGGATATGAACTCAAAAGGAGTATGTACCCCGGAATCAGGTTGATTCGCAGTTTCTTGGCTTCCTAGAGCCGCATTCTCGACTTTTAGGTCTCCAGGTATGATCTAACCATCTCCATCTAATGGAGGGGGAGGGTCGCGATTAGCTCCGCTCCTGGTACTTTTTGCCATCTTAAAACTTTAAGTTTCACATCTCCCACTGTGGTCGCCAAAAACGTGTTCGCGTCGAAAACGGATCACGTCGGAAATATTTGGCAATAAGACTCACAGAGATTGTAGATGTGATCGCCAGTAAGTAATTGAATGAAATAGATTGAATGTAAACAGTTTTACAGTAAGTAAAGAATGCTTATAGCCATAAAAATAAAACAAGGACGGTAGTAAGGTCGTAGACTGGCTACTGTGTTCCGTAGACTCGGAGCGGGGTCGTAGACTTGACGCTGGAAACTATAATCCAGCAGGTCTGGGCGGTGAAGGATGTCGCGGACTTGACGCTGGCACTCCGGACTTGAGAATCTGGGCAGCGTCATCGTAGACTTGATGATAGAGTGCCGTAGACTTGCACTCCTTGGCTGGCACAACTGGGTTGCTGGGCTTGGTGGACGGAATGTGGTCGAATGTAGTGGCGAATCTGGTCGAATATAGAGGCGAATGTGGATACCAAGGCTACGGTGGCTCACCCTGGTAGCGGTGTCGAAGGCGGAGAAGTGTACCGGGACTACGGTGGCTCGTCCTGGCGTTGGAGTCGAAGGCGGAGACGTGTACCGGGACTACGGTGGCTCGTCCTGGCGTTGGAGTGCTGGTGGGGATTTGTTACCAGAGCTACGGTTGCTCACTCTGATGGTGAAAGTGAAGACCAATTAAACTTTAAGAGTTTCGCCTAGGTCGGGGTGCAAGATAAGCTTTTGTTGGCTGATTTGTTCGTGATTTTCTCTGAGGGAGATCTCCCCCTTTTATACCCAGTCTGTTACGACCTTCTGAAGATCTTCCAGACTCAACCACCCCCAAGAATCTCGAAGCCAACAAACTGACTTCCAGTCGTGTAGACGTGGGTCGTAGACTCCTCTAACTTCGGGTTTAATTAATTGCCTTTTAAGACGTGCATCAATACAGACGTTGGTTGTACGCTCCAATTATCTCAAGGCTATTAGACCGTTCCCGTTGATGTGTGTCCTATGCAGGCGTAGGCTTGTAGACTTCCACTGATTACAGGATTACAAACTACAGATGCAAGCCTGGTGTGTCTAACTCTATTATGGGCTTAGCGTCTTTTGTGGGCTCTATCAGAAATAATAGGCTCAAAATAATCTGTTGTGTAAACAACTATCAAAACAAATTATCATAAAAAATGCACGGATGATGATCTTATGACAAGATAAGACAATGTGTCCCTAGGAAGCCCGAGTTGTAACCGGGTTGTGATGAATGGAGTTGGGGGTGGGAAAATGGAGTCCTTTAGTGGGATCGAATGTTATGGTCATCAATCTCCGGAGTTTAATCCCCCCTGATATCTCGAATACCTTACCTACTTACGATCTTTAAAGTATCCGAACTCCTCCACATGCTCGTCAATGGAAAGTAAAGAAGCTTATACATTCTTATATTCCAAACCCAGCAAGACCACGAGACAAAAAGGCACACTTGAGGTGTTAAGACCTGTAACCCCAACAAAATTCGCACCCACCGAAAGTTGGCCGATTTCGACACTAAGATCTTCTTCTTCAAACTATTCCCTCTAGCATCACTACTACTACTACTACTACTACTTCAACTATTAACTGCTATTGATATTATCATATGAAGGAGGTCGTGGTGGTGGTGGTGATGGTGATGGTGATGGTGGTGGGGGCTGATGGCCCTAACTAAAGCTAATAGTAAAGAGATGCTACGCCAAGTGCAATTGCCATAAATCCCACACCGCCCACTACCTTTATTTATTTATTTTTTTCCTGAAAAAAGAGGACCGAAAAGATATTCTCTAATCTCTTCAATGTCCCTTTTATGTTTCCCGACTATTTATTTTTCTTCTAGGGACAAGAAATTCGATTCCATCTCCCCTTTGCTGTCCGTGTGCAGTTATTTACATTAAAAAAAAAAAGAAGAATTGCTACTTTTATGCAAGGGGAGGGGAATTATCAAACAGAGAGAGTCGAGAGTGAACGTGTGGTTGGGGTCGATCTCCACATGCCTTTGCATCTTCCTGAAAAAAGCTTCTGCTTGTTAAGAAGTAGTATTCACAGTCAGGCACGTAAAATCAATCCGTTAATTCTGGTTATTCAATCACGGACTCTTTGCCATTCTCAGAAAAGGAGGAATTCCATAAACCACGGGAGATAATTTTTTTTAAGTCAGAAATGAAAACCTAACGACGTCGAGGAAACGAGATTCAGAAGGAGAAATGTCGGTTGTCGTTTCGCGAGCTTCCCCGGGTTCCAAGTGAGTTAGCTTGGGAAGCCGACACGTGTCGCCCACTCCGAGTTCGTAGTGGGGGTTGTCTTCTTCTCCAGCCGTCCGATTTCTAATAGTTATAATACATTATCTAAACCATACTTCACTTGTCACTTTTAACCTTCTACGTCAAACGATAATGTTTCACACCGTATTGGTCCGTAAAAATCTTTGACCGTTAAAGCTTTCATGTCAAACCACAACTCCGATTTTAGATAGAATCAGATATTAAGTTGATTTGGGGTGGCTTAGGCATTGTACTCGCATCCACTCTATTATTTTAATCTCACCCGGTTTTTACCCCCTCCTTTTCACTTGGAAAGATCTTTGTTAAGTCTATATACCGTCCACTTTGTGCTAATTACTTGTTTAATGGAGGTATTGATGATCGTCTTCTACAGGAAAAAATAAAAGAGAAGAGAAGGCAACAAATGTTTCCCGGGGGGGGATCATTCGATGTGTCGCGCCATTTTCGAGATACCGGTGCGATTAGCTTTTGAATAAGGATTATGTACGAAACTAAATATTGAATGAGCTACTTATACACGAAATGTAATGTAACAATAAGGCTTGTCCAAACGAACTAAACTCAAGGTCCAAATGACTCGATTACTAAGTTATATAATATAAATCAAATTTCATTTAACCACTTAAACTTTTAGGTCAAATGATAAGGTTTTTAGGAGATATTATGAAAAAAATATATACCTAAAAGAGAAGGGAGTTGTTAAAATATTTATGGGATTGGGCTAAACTGAAAATGGAGAATGGGGGGTGGGGGGGGGGGGGGGGGTAGAATTTTGGATTATGATGATGATGAAAGAATCTCAACTTATTTTGGTTAGTGTGGAGAAGAAGGGGTTGGGGGACCCAACTTCATATCTGGCAAATATTTGCTTTTTAAAAAAAAAAAAAGAAATTGGTTTTGTTACATTATCTGTAAATCATTTGGTTCCACAAAGTCAATCGAACAAATCAATAATAAATGATGATAAGGACTAAAGCCCTTAAAAAGGAGAGCTAATCCCAGTGTCACACACTAAGACCACACAATCAAATCTTAAGAAATTTAAAACCTAAAACAATCTAACCAGCTACTAATTGGTCGAACAGTACAAGTGGTGTGGTCTCTCCGCACTCGGGAAAGTGATTCGCAATCTCAGAAGACGTGAACAAATCGTGGAAAAGGGTTTAGCAAGGCACATGTAGTTCTCTTCTTTATGAGTGTTTAATTACCACTTCTTCCTCGTTCTTAATGAAACTAGACATGAAGGGGGGGGGGGGGGGTAAAGCCTTTTGATACGAGCCATCGGGCGACGAATGTACACCAAAAATCATTCTTTATTTCTTCTTTCAATGGTCAAGTCAAGCAATTATTCCCGGTCGAATCGCAGATCAGGGTTTACCTAATGATCATTAACGACTTGGAAAGTCCTAATTGGAGATCATCGGCTAGTTAGAATTCCTCCTTTTTTGACCATAAAGTAACCATATCATGGGCAGTACTTACCAAAGTCTTTTGTCCGAACAAATACAAAAATATGTAGGACGACAACCAAACCCCACACTTTGCCATGCGTGTGCCTCATGTTTCCATTTTCCTTTTGCTTTCCTTTCCTTTCCTCAATAATTTCCTCCCACTTGGATATTACTAAAATCATTTCGCCCGCCCCCAGTTTGAATATATAGTTATATATTTACATATGTATAGGGAATTGAGATTGTGGAGGGTGGGGGGGGGGGGGTGGTTGAAGTGGAGGAAACACACGAGGGATGGGAGGGGAATGATTGGTTTTTGGACAAGGATATCTTTCTTTCTTTCTTTTTTCTTAACATTATATTACATTGGATGAGTGAGCATGCGCACCCACAAAATATTTTTTTTTATTATTTAAAAAAAAGAAAGGAAGCAAAAGAGAAAGAAAAGGAAACCCTTTTGAATGTTTTTCGATATAAGCCTATCGTAAGCATGAGCGAGGGACTTCATAACCATCACGCAAGTTGCTCACTTAGAAGTTGGGGGCATTGCGTCTAGTAGTAGATTAGTGTGTTTTGCACAAAAGGTAGGTTACCAGAGAACATATTGTATCATAGAAAAAGCCGCATGTGGTTTTTTGGCCATGAAATCAATCCCATGGGCAAAACTTTGTTAATATATATATATATATATATATATATATAAAGAAATGGGGAAACCAATTTCAGGTCGTCCATCCATCATGTACATTTCATCCTGTCCGAAACACATGGCAGAACCAATCATTAGATTCTTCCTCAATTTTCTCTTCTCATATCTTCTCTTTCAATCATGGAAGCTTGGTATGAAGATATTATGAGCTACTCATATGGAGCCCTGCAAAAAATCCTCAAAGATCCTCCCTATGTCGGGGCTCGTAGGACGACACCCCCACCGCACGTCATCGTCTTTTACTTGTTAAGCTACAAAAAATGACTTGAATTCAAATGCTTCACTACACATCAGATTGGGTGTGAAATAATAAATAATACGTGGGATCTGCTTGGAAGTTGAGAGTCTAATAAGACCACCATTCTCGAAAGGTTATCTATGCTTTTAAAGATCTGTGTGTACAAGAGTCCATAAATGGGACATGAAATCCGAATGACAAAGGCTGTCTTATTTTGAGAGGGGCAAAGTAAGTTGTGATTAGATGCTACTGCTAGATCTTCGACTAGGGGTTGGTTTTAGCATCTCTTGGTAGGATACGGATAATTGATCCTGTCGTTGGGAATTTGCCTGAGGTAAGTTGCACATTAGGTAAATATGGGAAGCGGCTGACGTCCGTGAGGTAGACGTTATCCCAGTGTACTAAATTTTGACCATTTTTAATATAAATGTATAAATTAAATTAAATTTTCTTATCGTTACTAATAAATTACCGTTCGAATTAATATAAATGTACAAAAGAAAGCATTGTTATTCATAATAAACGTTTGTACAAATCTAATAACACGAAAAGTGTTCATTTTGTACATTTTTGTACACTTCGCTATTTTGTACATTATTAACAAATTACTGTTTGAATTAATACAAATAACAAAAAAAATAATGTTATTCCTAGTATACATTTGTACAAATGTACTAAAACGAACAATGTTTATTTTGTACAGTTTTTGTACATTTCATTATTTCGTACATTACTAATAAATTATTGTTCACATTAGTTCAAATGAACAAGTTCATTATTCGTAGAGGTTTGTACATTTGTACTAATGCGTATAGTGATTTGCTAGTAATGTATAAAACTGTGAAATGTACTAACGTGTATAAAACAAATACTGCTATTTTTAGTACATTTATACAAACGTGTACTAGGAATAAAAGTACTTTCTTTTGTATATTTGTACTAATTCGAACATTAATTCGCTAGAAATATATAAAAAAAAAACTAATTTCGTTTGTACATTTATATTAAAAAGGCAAAATATACGTTTGTGCCCCTAATTTTTGTCGAACTTTCTATTTTGTCAACATCTTTTTTTCGTATATCAAAATGTCACAAACTATCTAAGTAACATTTTCTGTGTCAAATGTTAGACGGAGTCGGGGACGGTGCCGACGTGGACTTAACGATTGTCCACGTCGCAAACGCGTTGGTAATCAATAACGCAAATATGTTGTGCACCCTAATTTGTAAGAATCCTCCCCAAATCAGACATTCCACAGAAGAACCCTAATTCGAGTCGGAGGCTTTAGCGAAGTCGGAGACTTTAGCGAAGGCAAGGCGCAGGTGAACCAGAACGCGAAGGCGAAGGCGAAGGAGAGCAAATAATGGAGACAAAGGGTTCAGACCTTCGATGGCAAGGATTCGATGGATACGAGTCGCCTTACTTCAAACGAGCGAGTCAGTTCCTGAGTCGCCTTACTTCCTCCTTCGCCTTTGATTACGGTCGCTCTCCTTCGCCTTCGCCTTCAAGCTTGGGTTCGCCTGCGCCTTCGCCTGGTCCGAGCTATTCTGGAACTAGGGTTCTTGGTGTTTTTAATTGGGGATTCTTACACGGGCCCCCCTCCACGTCTCTGTCTTTTGCTCCGTAGATTACCAACGCGTTTGCGACGTGGACAATCGTTAAGTCCACGTCGACACCGTCCCCGACTTTGTCTAACATTTAACACAGAAAATGTTGCTTAGATAGTTTGTGACATTTTGATATACGAAAAAAAGATGTTGACAAAATAGAAAGTTTGACAAAAGTTAGGGCCATAAACGTATATTTTGCCTATTAAAAAAAGGCCAAAATTTAGTACAACGTGGGTAACGTCCCCTTCACGGAAGTTAGCCGCTGCCGTAAATATGTGACTTCATTTCATGTTTGTAAGAGAGACAAAACTGGTATGGCCTGTTTACATGTAATTAAGGCCCACACACTCATAAGGGCCCAATCACAGAAGGCCCAACTAATTTGGCGGCCCAACAGGAATGATTCTACTCGGCTTCCTTGATCTCGTCTTCGTCTTCGTCAAAAGAGGTGCAGGTAACCGACAGAGGAGGACTACGATGACAATGGCTGCGACGTTGGCGCCGGGGCTGTTGAGGAAGTTGAAGAAGGTGCTGGATTCGAGGACGGACACGCCCGAGATCTTGGGCTCTCTCTACGCGCTTTCCGCTTTCTACACCTTCAACTCCCTTCGGTCACGCCGCAACCTCAGATCCACCATCGAGAAGCGTGCCCTGGCTATCGATCAAGAGTTCTTGCTGGCTTCTGATGCAGCCCTCCGTGTGAGTCGGTCCGTCTAGTCCTCCTTTGTACTGCCGCCGGCAAGTCATGGCTGGGGAATTCTGTTGCGATTGATAAGCTTGGTAACTGTTGTAGGGTTTGGATCACGTGGAAGGGGAAGTGAATGCGCTCTCCGAGTGTTGTGATCGGTGAGATATTTTAGCATTTGAGTGAGATGTCTAGATCAGGCGTTCGTGCGCGTGTGTGAGTTGTTGTTGAGGTCATTGCGTTTGTTTTGCTGATTCCAGATTCAATTGCTGTATGGAATTGATGTGATGTTTCAGGTTGCAAATATGAGACATAATGCATTATTTATAAGGTTTATAAGTGCTCTTACTCGTGGAGGACCTGGTGGATTGCCAAGGCCCATAGAGGTGCATGCCCACGATCCTCTGCGATACGTGGGGGATATGCTTGGGTGGCTACATCAGGTGCCCGAAGATGCGAATTTTCTTCTGTGTGTTGTTATTAATTTGAAGATATGTTAATATCACTAAACTATCACTTATTTCTCTTTCTCATCTTCACTGCTGGTGCAGGCTTTAGCATCGGAGAGAGAGCTAGTCCTAGCGCTACTTGAACCAGATGCAGTTGCCGACCGGGAAAACAGCTAGTCGCTATGCTAAGAGCTCTGATAATGATATCACAAAGTCAGAATCAGAAATGACATTTGTTCGGGAATCGGGACAGAATTTTTGAAGGAGTTTGTCGGCCATTTAACGCTGAGAGTTGAATGTGCTCTGCATTCCCAGATGAGTGGTATAAACTCAGTAACACCCTGAAATTTTACAGCTACATGGTTTATGAGCTTTTCCTTTTTCTGTTATTCACCTTCAATTATGAGCTCTGTTAACCATTCCTGGCGTAATATGCAGATCCAAGATCTTCTTGCGAGTGATACTGCTCTATGTAACACACCCTTTGTGCCTTGAAAGATACTGCTCAAAAGACATTCTTTGAGATTCTGAAAAGTAGAGGGGAGAAGCTGCTACGCTGTCCCCCCCTTGTAGCTGTTGATCTTTCGTCACCGCCGCCGGTGCGAGGAGTTTCTGTCTTGCTGGAGTTGATTGAAACTTATAACGGAAACAGCATGATGCTCCCTGCTTCAGGAAAGAAGCCTCCATTTGATGCAGTCATTAGAACCATGTTAGATCCCATCCTTCAGGTTTGTGCTTTTACCAGAGTGATGATTAAATTCTTCAATAATAGCTTGCAGTAATCTACTCAAGAAAATAAAAGGATGTCCGATATCTATGAAGATCGATGGCATCATAGTTCCGTCTCCGTGTATTTTGGTAACTCCTAATTTTTGTTAAAATAAATTGAGTGTATTCGTCTGAAAGATATATATATATATATATTTTTTGTGATGATGTTGGTCTACACAAATCAAAAGGGGTTGGCCATTCGTTGAGAAGAAGTAGAACGACTGCGGACCCTGCTCAGTTGGGTAAATCGTCTGTCGAGGCAATTCTCTCTAATCGCAGTACTGCCACTGCGTCGGTTCAGGTTAGATTCTCCCATTCATCTCAAGTTGATATTCTGGCCTTCCGACTTTGGTTATGCCCTCGTGAACCCGTCCGGACTTTGTTTCTCCTTTGTGCGCGCGTGTTTTTTTTTCTCCAGAACGGCGAGAGACCTTCCGGGATATTCCTCATCAACTGGCTATCTGCTATTCGGCAGCCACTTCTTAGGAATAGTGTCGCAGCTGCATACGCGAAGAATTTGGGGGATTTGATAAACAAACACTTGCACATCCTGGTAGAAAAAGAAGTCGACTCCATCCTAAGAAATGTGGGCTATCAGACAAGATGCCATTGTTTCACAACGCTTTAAACAACAGCCACAACAGATTACTGGCCGCAGACCTATTATCTGATACCCTGGAGATGTCCCCACCGTTTTCGCGGAATGCGTGAAGGCCTTCTTCGGTCTCATACTCGGAAGCGACAGCTCCCTTCCCGAGTTCCAGCAGATGCAGGCACCGAAGTTGCGTTCGGACGCCTCCATGGAGGTACTAAGAACGGTCTCACGGATCCAAGAACCCATCCATATATAAAAAAAATAAAAAATTTTACTTTCTCCTAAAAGGTACACACTTTTGTTTCCTTTGGCACGAATTTATGTTCATGGCGTGGGCTTTACCCAAAATGAGGAGAATTCCACTGTACGCTAGAGCATCAGTTACAAAAGAAATGCTCTATTATCTATGTTCTTGGTGAATGGGGTCTAAGTTTTGTAAGGCTAGTTTTAAAAAAAATTATGAAATACAGTCCGAGTTTTGTAAAATACGGTGCCCTCCAATTAAATAGGTAGGGGCGGGTTTACGTCTTACATTTTAAGAAACCATTTTGACTAACTCAGTTAGAGGGACGGGTTTTGCATTTCTTGAAGGGGACACCCTTCGTTCACCCTTTAACGAATAAGTATTTTTGTCAAATATTGGGAGACAGGTTTTCGAACACGTTTTGATAACCCGTCCTTGCATGAAGGCGGATTCTCAAAATGCTCCTTCATGTCCGTCATGGGAACCTCATAGGGGCGGGTTTTCCTATTTACATGGAAGGCGGGTTTTGAAAACCGGCCCTTTTTGTATTTTAAGGAGTGTGTTTTGGAAACGCGCCCTTTCGACGGTAAAATCGTATTTTACGAAACTCGGACCGTATTTCACAATTTTTTTTTAAAACTAACCGTATTTTCGTACAAAACTCAATAAGCTGTTATGTCAAAAAATAAATAAGAAAGGATGTTGGATTTGGATATCCAATCTTCTATTCTAAATCTTAATCTGATAATTCTAATGAGCAATTTTTTTTTTTATATTCCAGGAGACGGATGAGAAATTGGAGGGAAATAAATAACAAAAATCTAAACTTCCATGTGATGCGAAGAAATAGCTCAAAAAATACGATGGGAGGAACAATCAATCAGATCGAAATATGGAACGACGGGGTGTAAAAGAGAGGAAAAAGAAAAAACGTCATTGAATTAACAAATAGTAAGTGTGTAAGAAAGGAAGAAAATCTAACACCGACGGAGAAGACGACGGAGGAGGGGGAAAAGCCTCTCGCCTTTGCTTGGGTTCGGTGTCTCCCCTCCTTTTGTCTTCTCTCCGTCTCAGCGGACTCCGACAGTGATCACCTGAACCGACCTTCCCGGATCCCTGCCAATCGCCCGGCATTGATTTTCAGGTTCCACGCTCTCCTCGGTATCGCCAGTGATCCATCGATGTTGCCCTGTTTTTTTTTTTTGTCTTTTTTTTGTTTGGTCCAACTGTGGCGTGGTAGGTGGGTGTGCCGCGATCGACGCCGCCTTTCTTTTTTGTTGGTTTGGAAAGTTGGGTTTTGATTTAGCGCGGGCTGATGATGTCAGGATTGTAAGTTCTTTGGGATCACGCTTTGAATCTGGAGGAGTTCTGTTTTCTGTTTATTGGGGATTTACTGTTAGAAGAAAGTTGGGTATTGGATGTTCGTGTACTCTCGGTGTAGTGATTAAAAGGTGGATTTGTGATTGAATTACCCGGTTCATGGCAGGGAAAATAACCGGGGTAGAAGGAATTGCCACACAGTGGGTACTTCTGAATAGGAGTTGAATAAGTTAAATTCATGCGGTTGAGATTGTTTTCCTTTTTCTATCGAGTGATACGCCTGACGGAGGAGGATGGTTTTCAGTAGACTCGTGGATATGATCCCTCTACTGCAAGGGCGTGTGCCTGCTATGAGGTATCCGCCAATATCTGGATTACCTCCTCTTCCTGCTGCTCCTGCATATGGTTCAGGATATGGGAATGCCGGACAGAAGAACAGTCTAAGGCATGCGTCCTCTCTCCAGGATTTGTCTGCCTATAGGGGACTTTTTGTCGAGGATAGTGATTTGGATGGATTAACTTCAAAACCTCTACATCCCTTGCTAAGTGATAATGTTGGGGACAGCTTTTCCAAGGAGAATGCCATGCCTAGCAGGGCACCATTTGTGAGAAGAAAGTGCCTGAGAGTAGCATTTACCATTTTGTTCCTTTTGTTGCTCGCTATGCTAATTTACATGGTTTCTTTGTACATATACTCTAATTGGTCACGAGGGAAATCTAAATTTTTTGTCGTCTTAGATTGTGGAAGTACCGGAACCAGAGTATATGTGTACAAAGCATCTCTCCATCATAGAAATGACGGTAGTCTTCCAATCGTTGTCAAATCACTGAATGAGGGTATCAGTCAGAAACCAAAGTTGCAGAGCGGACGTGCCTATGATAGAATGGAAACTGAGCCAGGATTTGACAAGTTGGTTCATAATAAGTCCGGGCTGAAGAGTGCAATAAATCCTCTCATTTGGTGGGCTCAGAAGCAGATACCCAAGCATTCTCATGAGACTACGTCTCTCTTTCTATATGCAACAGCTGGAGTTCGCAGGCTGCCAGATGCTGATTCAATATGGCTTCTTGATAATGCATGGTCCATATTAAGGAAGTCGCCCTTCATGTGCGAGAGGGACTCGGTGAGGATTATATCTGGGACAGAGGAAGCATATTATGGATGGGCTGCTCTTAATTATCGCACTGGAATGTTTGGAGCTATTCCCAAGAGAGAAACATTTGGTGCTCTTGATCTAGGCGGTTCTTCATTACAGGTCACATTTGAGAATAGGGAAGGCGTGCAAAATGCTACTGGGTTCAAGCTTAGAATTGGTGGTAGTAATCATGACCTCAATGCCTATTCTCTATCTGGATATGGACTGAATGATGCCTTTGATAAATCCGTCACATGGCTGGTGAAGGATCTTCCTAAAGGTGCGTCGGCAGATTTAGCTAATGGGAAACTGGAGCTTAAACATCCCTGCTTGCTATCTGGTTATAAGGAGCAATATATGTGCACTCATTGTCCTACTTCTGATAAAGAAAGTGGGAGCCCTGTGATTGGTGATGGGAAGATGGTTAAAGGGAAAACAGGAATTCCCCTATGGTTAGTTGGTGCTCCCAACTGGGAGCAATGTCGTGCCCTTGCAAAAGTAACTGTGAATCTTTCTGAATGGTCTCACACAAGCCCCGGGCTCGATTGTGATGTCCAGCCATGCGCGCTGCCAGAAAACTTGCCACGTCCCCATGGGCATTTCTATGCAATGTCTGGCTTTTTTGTAGTGTATAGGTTTTTTAACCTGACCTCTGATGCCACACTCGATGATGTACTAGAGAAAGGAAGAGCATTTTGTGAAATAGCATGGGAAGCTGTCAAGAAAAGTGTGGCGCCACAGCCCTTTATTGAGCAGTATTGTTTTAGGGCGCCATATATAACGTTGTTACTAAGAGAGGGCTTGCATATTACAGAAAAGCAAATTACTATTGGCTCTGGGGGTATCACATGGACGCTGGGAGTTGCACTGTTGGAAGCAGGGAAATCATTTCCCGCTCGACTGGGGATCCCTAGTTATGAAAAGCTTCAAGCAAAGAAAAACCCTGTGATTCTCATCGCTGTATTGGTTATATCACTGCTTCTCCTCTTATGTGCACTGGCTTGCGTCTACAAGTGCAAGCCAAGATTTTTCCAAAGGTCATACCTCCCCCTCTCCAGGCATAATAGTACTTCTGCCCTGTCTGTCCCTTCGCCTTTCCGGTTTCAGCACTGGAGCCCCATTAGATTAGGTATGCACTTGCAACAAATTTTTTGGTACTTATCATGCATCTTATTTGGATGGTGGATTTACTTGTCAAACATTGGTTTAGAGTTAAATTGCACATGTAAATCTGCAAACCTGCACGCTCTGCTTGTCTTTAGCCTTCATTTTGACTGCTGATGTCAAGAACTTGATGCTGGTTCTTTCAGGGGAACATAGAACCAAAATGCCTCTTAGTCCAACTGTTGCTCACTCGCGGGAAGGACCTTTCAGTTTTGGACATAGTGTTGGTGGTAGCAGCATCCAATTAGAGTCTTTATATCCCTCAACCAGTGGTGTCGCCCATAGCTTTTCATCAAGCATCTTAGGGCAGATGCCATTTGACAATGGCGGCATGGGTTCCTTCTGGAATCCTCACAGGGGCCAGATGCGTCTCCAGAGCAGGAGGTCACAATCTCGTGAAGACCTTAATTCTTCTATTTCTGAGGCACACTTGGTCAAGATTTAAGGCACTGATCATCTAAAATAGGTATAACCGGTAATTTTTTCTAGTGACTGCGAAAAATATCATCACAATCTTCGGGCATAACGCGTGGAAAAGTCCATTTTAGTGCTAACTTAGAACATCATTTTTGGCACGATAAGCTTTTGGTATTAATGGTTCTTCATTACATGGTCTCAGCCGTAGAGGGCAACCATAGCTGAGCAAGTGGGCCTTTTTGTCAGAAACAGCTTTTGTGCTTTTGACCTCCCTGATCAGCTAATGCCTCTTATGCACGAGATAAATATGGGAGGATGGTCAGAATTCCAACTCGTTCTTCATGCCTGGTTCCTCGGCAGATCACGGCTGACCTCTTTCTCTTGCTACATTACTTGCCTTGAACTAAATTTTGCTCGGAGTGTTGAACATGTCGGAGAAAGACGGTGAGAGGAACCCTGAAATTTTGTGACTGCTTAGTAGACAATTGTTGCTAGTTAGGCCTGTCAATAACAAATCGAGTTTATAGTGATTTTGGCATTAGTTAAATATAGCATGATCTTATGCTAATGGGAGGATTATTTTCTTCTAAAGTAGACTCTTACCGGTAAGAGCTGCTATGCTACTAGCCGAATAAGGAAGTATAGGGTTAATACAGGTATTTACAACAATACATGTTCCCTTTATAAGAACATTTTGTCCCTTACATTGTCTTGTAGAATCAGGTAGTCTCACTGTCATCTGTCAGGGTAATAGCTGACAGCGCGGAGAGATATGCTTGGATGCCGGCATTCATGTCTCTCTTGGCAGATACCTCCATCTTCCCCACGGCATGCTTTGAAATCCCGCATCTGGTTAGTAGAAGTCTGAGTAATCTGAGCGTGGAGTCATCCGGTGAAATACCGGCTGCATTCATCTCCTTGAAGGTCAATACTGCTTCCCTTATCCGCCCATCCAAGACATACACCCCAAGAACTTGGTTGTAACTCATAGGATCCTTCAGAAGACCAGAGTCTCTCATCCTTTTTGCAATTTGAAAGGCTTTATCTGTTCTGCCAATCCTTCTATACAGACATAGCATCATAACGTATGTGAATTCATTTGCAGCACCCCGATTTTTTAGTTCCCGGAAGACAGATCTGGCTTCTTCGAGCATTGCTCAATTGCTATAGACATCAATCATGCAGTTTGAAGAATAAACATCAGAGCCTGTCTCTGACAACTGAAGCATTTCTGTATGCATTTTCTGCTTCTCTCAACATCTCCACTTTGGTGTAGAGTTTAAACAAAGAATTGTATATGACATTACATTGTTCAAAGTCAATCATGCTTCCTTTGCTTCATCCACATAACTCGTCACTTTTTCAACATTTTCGGCTTCTGCAAAGGCGTTTATAAGGACACTGTACACCACAATATCCCGAGGCAAGTTATTACGCAGCATCTCCTGGTAAAGATCCTCGGCCTTTTCTAACTCGTGTAATCTGACAAAATTTGACATTAGAGCACAATATTGAATGCAATCACTGACCAGACCGGCCTCCTGCATCTTCTTTAAATAAGGCATTGCTCTACGCGGCAAATCAGCGGTGGAGAGAATCTGGATAAGAGAATTGTAGCTGCATTTGTCAGGCTCTACACCCTGGCTTTCCATGCTATCAAACAATTGACATGCTTTCTCATGATTGTTCGCAATACCATAAGCTTTAATCATCACATTAAACTCAAGCAGCGTGAGCCTTGCATGTTTTTCCCGGCAGAGAAAAGCTCTCTCTGCATACTCAACGAGCCCCCGTTGTCCATATGCATCTATATCTGCCGCATAGCATTCAGAACTCATATCTCCCTTGAGATTAAATCTCATAAGCCAGGTCCATGACTTTTCCAGCATCCCTGCTTCTATGTACATTCTAAGCAAAGCAGATTGGGTGTATTCATCAAACTCCAGTCCCCTATCATTCATCTCGTGCATAAGGTCTTCTGCCTCACTAATCAATCTCCTTGTGGAATAAGCACGCAACAGAGTACGATAACTCACAACATCCGGCTCAAGGC
The DNA here is from genome assembly GCA_029817715.1 of Melastoma dodecandrum. NCBI lineage: Eukaryota > Viridiplantae > Streptophyta > Magnoliopsida > Myrtales > Melastomataceae > Melastoma > Melastoma dodecandrum. The sequence goes on along the minus strand of JARUPY010000589.1, from coordinate 32,614 downwards.
CATTCTTTTTCATCTTTTCAAAGTAGGAATTGGCCTTATAAATGTCATCAAGCTTGGTGTAAATCGAAATAAGTATGTTGTATGTCCTAGTATCCGGCACACATCGGAAGTCCTCCATCTTCCCCATCAGTTCATTCAACTCTTCTAGCTTACCGTTGTTACCATACATGTGAATCAGTGTATTCAGGGTCACTGTGGTAGGCACTATTCCTTCTTTGAGCATCCGGTTTAGCATATCAGATGCTTCCTCAATCCTGCCGGCCTTCCCATATGTGTCGATCAATGTGTTATATGTTTGCTGACTCAGATGAATGTTACTCAACCCATCTATGTGAATGGTATTCTCCGAGATAACTGAATTCAGAGAAAAAACACCATTGGACCATTTTTTGAAGAAATTCTCGGCTTTTCTGAACTCGCCAGCCTTTTTATACATTTGAACTATAATCCCCATCGTCACCTCATCCGGCACCATTCCCTGCTTATTCATCTTGCCGAGCCAGGCCAGCGCGACTTCTCACCTGCCCCCTTTGCTATAAGCATCAATCAAGGTACCATACGTAGAATTGACCGGCACGACTCCATTGGCTATCATCTCGTCCCGTAACTGCTCCACATAACCCCACTTCCGAGCTCTCCCCAGGATACTGATCATAATATTGTAATGAATCACATTCACTTCGTAGCACCTCTTCCTCTTGAACCACTTGAAAATATCCAAAGCTCTCTCCCAGCTACTCTGCTCCTTCAAGATGATACTCCTCTCCTTGCAGCTCATCCGATCCTCCCATGGCCCGAACGCCTCATCCAAGTCCTCAAACATATCCAGTGCTTGAAAAATAGCCAGAATAATCCCGCCTAACGCGAGCATTTCGTCGAGCACCTGGGCTGCACCAAAATCTTCTCCTTCCCACGCGCATCCTTAGTACCCCCGATCCCATTCTTTCCACCAACATCCAAGTCACCACTCCTGTCCACGTTAACATCATAAAGCACGGAACTTTGGCGTCTACGGCTGCTGGATCTCTCGTTATACTTGTTGGGATTTCCAGAAATCCCACGTTGATCGGCGGGTCTCGCTTTCCTGCCCTTTGGTGGGGCAACGGAAACGGAGATAGCTACCGGAGGCGATGCTTTCGAAACGTCCAACAAACTGAAGCATTTGGCGGCATCAGGGACAAGCAAATCCATTACAGTTGCCAGAGGAGGTCCTTCGGGGACAACTTTAACGTTTGAATGGCTAGGAGATTGAGAGGTTTTGCAAGAAGCTGAAGTTCCCCGAATCTGATGATCTGTTTCAATGTAGTCCTCATTTGGTTGATCACCAATTCTAGTAGCTCGAAACTGGGGGAATGAATATCAACGAGAGAGTGAGATGTCCAACGAGGATAGTTCCAAAGTACAGCGGGGAAAGAAAATATTTTGATTTTTACCGTCGGAACTTTTCAAATTACCAAAACACTGCTCCTATTTCTTTTGCAATTTCTGTTTTTAGAAAAGCCCAAAAGTTTGAAAAACTTTCAATTAAGTCCTTGAAATGGCTAGAGATGGAAAATCTTCGGGAAATCCTTCTGGAACTCTGTCACGATTGGAATTCGTTTCAGAGTCTAGGATGTCTCCTTTTGGAATTAGCAAGAGTATAAATGATATTTTAACTCAGCTAACTATTCAAGGGGGCACAGAAAGTCTTAAGAACCGAAACCACCTTGCTCGGGAAGTAGGCTCTATAGTAAACAAGATGTTAGATTCTTTAGAGCATGAAAGAAGTTTAAAAAGGCCTGAAGCCGATGCGACTTATGGACTAGAGAGTACTTCGGGAAAACCAGTCGAAAAATTGAAACTGGGAGGAAGAAATTCCAAACAGAATCAATGCAAAGGTGTGGATGAAATGTACAAGAAGTTAGTAGCTCCTTATATTTTAGACTCACAAAAGCGAAATGCAAATTTGAACTCTCAAAGTGGAGAGTTGGCGAAAGACCTAAGGAAAGCCTTAGGCCTGGCAGAGGAAATTCCAGTTCATTTAGACAATAGAACGTTTAATGAATTGGTAACTGCGAAGAGGGAAATTTACAGGCCTGATTATCCCCATAGAACCAAACAAGAGTTTGTTCCAAGGGATAACGTATTAAAACAAATAATAACCCCTGGTGCTTTTCTAGATATTGATTGTGAAAAGCACGTATCTGAAAAGATAGGTGAGTGGTTATCACTAATTCGAATGACTGCGTCTGCTGGGATATTATCTCCTGGATCAGTTTACGAGTTATGTGTGGCAGCCCTCATGGGAACGGCGCAGAAATGCTGGAAATTTTTGGTGGCTCATACTGACATAAAAGAAAAGATAGATCAAGCGCTGACCGTTGATGGTGTATTAGCAATCATCGCTGATGCACTAAAACGGGAGTTCTGTGGTTTCTCGTTATCCACTAAAACTGTGGAAAAGGAGCAATCGTTGACTGCTCTGGTTAAACTACAGATCTGTGATATGTACTGGTTTGATAGCTACGTATGTGAATTCCAGAAGTATTACTACAATCTGGACGTAGTTTCTCAACATTTTATATTGGGGACCTTTTTTGCAAAACTTCCAGAACCTTGGCCAGAAGTTGCGCAAAAGGATTATGAATTACTTCTGAGTGAGGAAAAAAATGCCTCTGGACTCGGAGGAAAAATTCAGGTGGTTAAGTACGCAATGAGGAAAGCGTGTACTTGAGCTCCAGGTTAAGGAGGCGGCTAAGAAGCTGTCATACCTAAACAAGAGCTGTTGTTCTCAAATTGAATATGTACCTGGGAGATATGGATGCGATACTCCAGGAGAATCAATGAGAACAAGAAACTTTCCGAAGAAGAAAAAATTTGTTGGATACAATAAGAGGAAAGTTTGGCCCAAGAGAGACCTCTAGAAAAATAAAAGAGGTCCTGCTTACAAGCCAAGGAGGTTTGTAAGGAGACGGACTAACCTTAAGGATAAAGATATGATTTATGCCTTTAAGCAAAAGCATGGCAGAGAACCTAAATATCCGAAAGGAAAACCGTTGAGCAATTACAATTGTTGCTGGTTTTGTGGATCAAAAACCCACAAAGCGGATACTTGTCCTCAGAAGAACCAAAGGAGGGAAAGACTCTGAATGGTGTTTCTGGATGACATGAGTCATGAGGAAGAAATCCTAGCTTATGAGCCAATAGATGAGCAGGATATTTATGACTTATACTCGAAAGTAGAATCTATCTATGAAGTTGTATCGAATTATGATACAAACTCAGAAAATGATTCTGATCTCTAGAAAATGCATCTGTTCATGATGAGAGCAGAGCAAAATGGAGATGGTGATGAGTTGGTTCCTTTGGAAGCATCGAACCAGGTACTGGAGGAATCCCACCAGTACGAAGATCCATCCCAGTCAGTCCTGGAATGGAGGTTGCCTAATGTTAACGTGAGGGAAGTCTATAATGTGTCGAAATTCAATTTTAGATCTATAATAGACACAAACAGAAACAACGGCTCAAGTTACAAGTACGGAACTTGAAACTTCGGATATCCCATTATTAAACGTACAACGCATTAGGGAAACCATGCAACGTGCGAGAGGTGTATATAATTATATACACATTGGGTTGATCCAAGTATGATTGATTCCGCTATTCCATCTTCCATTGGACAGTCCTGTGGTAGCAGCTGTGATCGATAAAAGATGGCGAGAGTTTCGAGATCAGCTGATATCAGGTATACAGGCCAACCTTGCACATGGCCCTGTATGGTTTCAGGTCCATCCAAATTTCATGATGACCCTGAACGATCGTTGTTTGGGAAATTCATTGACTTTAAGGATTAAATCAAAGAATATGGATAGAATGAATTCTCAGGCCAAGTTTTTGGCGTATCACACTAGGGTGATTTACCGATTATTAAATACCACTAGTCCTGGTGTGAGGAACATCTCGAGACTTACTAAGTTGTTCGAGGAAGGTCATAATAACTACCAACAATTTCATAGGCGAGAGGTGAATCCACTAGAATTAACCTGGCAAAGAAATTGGGTTATGACAGAGCCTGGTAGTAGCTCTAGACCGATTAGTGCGGCTAATATCCGACAGAGAGGTAACGAGATTACTTTAATGTTGGGAGAACCGTCTAGAGATAGTTTTAGAGCTGACAGGCATCTGCCTGTGAGGATACCAGTCCTGAGAGAGCCAAGAATTCAAACGCCCTCTGAAATTTCTTCTAGAGCTAGTGATGTGGGGGAAGACATAATCGTGTCTAGACCAGCAGAAGCATATGCTCCACCATTAATAGAAGAAATGTCTCGAAGGTCTACAGATTCAAGAAGCCCGTCTCAACATACGGGTAGAATCGTAGGATATAGACAGGTATCGTTACCAGTCTATGAAGATCCGGTAGATTAGCCGAGAGATGAATCAATACGGATGATGAGAGTTACCTATCCGGATAACTCTTTATCCAGTATTCCTGAAGTCTGTAAGGTTATTGAGCAAATAGCCGAACAGAGGTCTATGTCAGTAGACGAAATCTGGAGGATGATAAAACCATCCCATGAGGTACCCAGAAATATTAATTTTAGTATAAGGAAAGAAGACTTGAGCACATATGTAGCTCTAACTTTCAAATTTCCTGGATACTATGAGTATTCTCTGGATACTTTGATAGACACTGGGTGTAGCATAAGTTGTGCTAGACTCAATGCTCCACCAGATGAGTGGTGGAAACCACTGCAGAAACCCATCCATATGGTGAATGTAGATGGAATGGCGACAATTGTCAGCCATCAGGCCAATAATGTGCCTGTCTTTATTGGTGGACAACAGTTCATCATTAAAGAGATCCTGACCCATCCTTTATTTGAGGCAGACATCGTAATTGGTAATGCCTTTCTAAAAGGACAAAAGGAAAATTTACCTTTTGTGCAGGATGTCCATCATGTGTCCATAGGTGGGGTGAAAATCAGTATTCTCCAGGAACCTAAATTGAGGTTAAAGTTTGGGTTATATCCGGTCAAACGGACGGAATATTGTGGTAATTCACCTTGTGAAAGAGCTTTCAGAGTGCGAGCTCAGCGCGGTGATATACGGTTGGATGAGAACGATTTATGGGTGCAAACCTTATTTTCTCCAACGGATACCAGGAGTTCTAGCTGGTATGACGACTTGTTTCCTAAACAAGCGTGTAGGGCAGTAAAGTTAACCGGGACAAAATGGGATAAGTTCCTGGTAAAACTTGCCGACAATTTTAGTGAAGATCCATTAAAATTGTGGAGTCGGAATAGCCTAAAGGCTAGACTTGAGTTAAAGGATCCCGGAACCATTATAAGAGCCAGAAATATTACATATACGGCTGAGATGGTTGAGGAATTTGACAAACAAATTCCTGAGTCACTTGGAAAAGGCTTGATTAGGGACAGATACAGTCCGCATTCTAGTCCTGCCTTTATGGTAATTAATCATGCCGAGCAGGTGCGAGGAAAAGCAAGAATGGTTATAGACTATCGTCAGCTTAACAAAGCTACCAAAGACGATGGCTATAAGACTCCTACAGCAGGAGACTTAATTGATAGAGTAAGTTTGAGCCAACCAAAATTCTTCTCAAAATTTGAATTGAAAAGTGGATACTGGCAAGTCAAGATGGAAGAAGAGTCGGTTCCTCTAACTGCCTTCAATGCTCCGCAAGGAATGTTTGAATGGCTGGTGATGCCGTTCGGCCTGAAAAATGCTCCAGGTGTCTTTCAGCGCAAAATGGATAATGCTTTCAAGCAGGTCCGAAATTTTTGTGCGGTCTACATAGACGATGTGTTAGTCTACAGTCAGACTAAAGATGACCACATGAGGTACCTTGACAAGGTGACTGATGTCTTCCGACAGGAGGGCATGATTCTATCAGAAAGGAAGATAAAATGGTTTAAGGAGTCAGTTAATTTTTTAGGCATGGAGATTGAGCAAGGAAAAATTAAATTGCAAAATCATATTGCCGAAAAAATTGTTGATTTTCCTGACAGAATTGAGGATAGAAAACAAGTCCAAAGGTTTTGTGGATTTGTTAACTATGCAAGAAAGTTTGTGAAGGATCTTTCCCAAGATGTTGGGAGGAGTTCAAAGAAAACATCTTCTGTGAATCCTTGGTTATGGGAAGATGATGATACTCATGCTATTCAGAGGATTAAGAAAAGGTAAAAAATATACCTCAACTCTCTTTACCATCTGACAAAGATGAGTTAGTCCTGAAAATTGATACTTCTAACGAGTTCTGGGGGGCGGTCCTTAAAATTAAAGGAAGAAAGCCTGAACCCGTTTGAAAGTATTGGTCGGGTAGTTTTAAAGGGTATGAACTCCGATACCCAATACACGAAAAAGAGGTATTGGCTTTAAAAAATGGAATAAAAGCCTTTTACATCTTTTTGGCACCTAAGAAATTCTTAGTACGCTCTTACTCGACCTATGTAAAAAGGTTTATGAGTCTGAACCTCAAAGAGGCTAGGCATACTAGACTTTTGAGGTTGCGGGAATGGTTTAGCTATTATAAATTCAATGTCGTATACATTTTGTCAGACAAAAACATAATAGCTGACTCTCTCTCTAGAGAACTTATAGATGGATCTAGCCGCGAAGAGAAAGATCTGCTAGGGATGCAAGCAGGAGGGACACTCTAAGAAGGTATGTCCTAACAAGAGAGATGGTGAGCAGAGTAATGCTGGTTCCAATTCTGGAACGAAATCAGCCTTGTACTGGCAGTGTAAGCGACCTGGACATAGATCTTTCGAATGTCCAAATAAGCTGAAAGCTGCGGATTCCCAGAAGGGAGTGAGGAGAAGGTAGTCACCAACTCTAAGAGAAAAGCGGAAACAGATCTCCAGAAGGAGATGGTAGATCCTAAGGAGAAAGCCCCGGCTAGCTCTAAAGGAAAGACGAAGATTGATTCTCAAAAGTGAATGGTTGAACCTAAGGAAAAGGTAATAACCAATTCCAAAGGGAAAGCAGAGAAAAATTCCCAGAAGGGAATGACGGGGTCCTAAAGTGGAAAACGGCAACTCCAAAGGAAACGTGATGAAAGACTCTCAAGAGAGGGTGGCTGATTATGAAGAGGTAAGCTCTAAAGGAAAGGCGAAGATGGTGGATCTAAAGGAAGAAGCTCAGGCTGATTCCCAAGAAAAAGCCAGAAAGAAGAAGAAAGCAAAACAACTTAAGTCTTCTAGTCCTGGGAAGGATGAAAAGGTTGAAGAACATTGGTGGTATCCGTTAACCACGGAGCAGTTTAATTACTGCCGTAATCACCTAGCTAAGGAGCAGAAAATCTCCATAAATCAAGCTGTTAAGTCCTATAAGGCTTTATTACAAAGTCAGAAGGAACAGAAAGAGCGGATGGAGACCGAGTATACTGAAGAGGAGGCAAAGTTCAAAGCCTTCATAGGAGAGCCAGCTGTACGGAAGGAAGAACATCCTGACGACATGGCAGAAATGGAGTATGACGAGTATTTCAATTACGAAATACCGGGCACACTTGAAGAAGGTAATCCTAAAACTCAAGAGAACCTTGAGGAAGTAGTTCCTAAAGGAGGTTCGGTTGAACCTGGTGAGCAAGTTCACGATGACAAAGGTCATGAAGATCCAGATGGATCTTGGTTTTTTGATTTGGACTCTTTCGAAGATGGATCCCTATCTTGGGATGCCATTGTTGTCTGTGGAGGACTCATGGGTGGTATTAAAAATAATTACCAATGCCAAATTGAATTTTTCGCAGCAAAGGCGATTGAGTACATCAAAGATCTGGAGTCTAAGCTGTCATACAATGCTTCAGATGGAGAAGAACTGTCTAAGACCGTAAGGGATAGACAACAAATTCTCACCACGTCTATGTCCATATTACCATGCGAGGTCAAGGACTACGAGACTTCAAAAGTAGTAGTGGATATGAGAGAATCCTCGCTCAAGGAGAACTCTGTACTTCAACCGTATCTACACTGGATATCGGAGAAGTGGCCATCCCTGAGGATCAATTCAGGTATGGTAGGAGTTGCTTTACCATATTTGTATGCGGGTTTTGTCGATATTCTGGAGATTGACAGATCAGAACCAGAACAGATAGAACCATTGCCTCACTTGGTAAAGTTCATACTCGGATGCCCAGCCTACGGATCAAAATATACCACGGCATTGATTACTAGTACTATGATGGGGGAAGAAGAACATGAAAAGTTTGGGAAAGTAATTCTTCCCAACATGCAAGTTTGGGACATCCATCCTAGTGAAAGTAGGCATATGATAGAACCTCAACAACAGGACCTTGATCAGAGGGGTTTATGGCGAAAGTATTACAAAGATAAAACTGTAAGAAAAGCCATAAAGGTTGAGTTTCTGAAGGATGTGTTGGAGCACGTATTTGCCCGCAAGGAGCTATATTATGTGCTCAGTGACGGGATGACAACTGTCACGATCCTCCGTTCCTATCTCAGTTATGCAGATGAGCAAGCAGGGGAGCGAGGATGGGAGAGAGTTTTGGATCTTCTAGATAGCTTCTGGAAGAGAGAAAACTCTGAGTTGTGCCTCCGGACGGACACCTTTGAAGTCTGGAGAAAAATCGCTGACTACACCGACAAATCCTTAGCCCAGCGATTTAAACAAGATAAAGAGAGAGCCCGCCAAAATTGTGAAGGAGTAGGACTCTCTGAAGTAGTTGGCGAAACATCAATGGCAAACGAAGAAGGAATCTCCCAAGAAAGAGCGATGATGCAGACGGGAGAGGAAAATTGTATAAAGATAGATTAGACGATTTTGTAGTCTAGCTAGCTTTTTGTAAGCTTTTGATAAAGTAGATTCTTTTACTTTTGAGTTGGCAAACAGTGCATAGACACCAGCTTCTTTGTGTATATATTTCACAACCATCTACCTCATTTGGGGAGGCGATCTGAATAGAGAATTTTCTCTCACATCTCTCTGAGCTAAAATTCTTTAATCATTCTCCAACAATACCTTAAGGAATCAAGAGTAGTTAGAGCTAATCAAAATTGATTAAAACTAACTAAAGTTTAGATTTGTGAATCGAAGCCTTAAAGGAAAAGTCTTTATGACTAAACCTTGTTTTTGGATGAGGAGTGTCTATATAAGACCCTCAAGGTAAGGGCATTCGGATGACACAGAAGACTTCTCCCTCTCACAAGATTCTCAAGGTTGTGAAGTGAGTTACTCTTGAATTTTCAGAAATTGCGGAAGCCTGGTGAACCCTCAGAGCTATCCCATTGAGTAAGGTGTGATACGCATCTTAGTTTGAATTGTTTATGTTGATCTTTCTATCCTGAAAGACAGGTGCAATTGCACAAGTCATTCATATGACTGATTGTCCAAACTCCGACTTATTCCATTTGGATCACGGGGTGGGCAAGTATTCTACTACTGGTCTTCTCAATACTGTAGTAGATCGTCTGGATATTCTATCAGCATAGATAACCCAGTTATCTGAGCTTATAGAGAGTTATTCTAAGAAAAGTACAGAGTGAATTTGAGGAATATTTCCTTGAAGGTAAATCCAATCTTGGATTTACGGCTAGTTCAAAATACTCAAACGAGTATTTGAGGTTGATGGAACGCCGACGACAAAGACAATTGGGAAAATCTTCTTAAGATTGATTCCTAGCATTTCTGAAGAATATATAGCATGCTGATATTTAACTCTTCAGGGAGTTAATTTGTTTTGCTTATCTTCAGTCTGTTTAAATTGGTATCAGAGCCCGCTTAAGAATAATTTTCTTTATTGTCTTGAGGGATTAAATTAAAAGAATTTAAGTTTTGAAAGTCAATAGTTGGGGAATAAAATTTAGAAGGTTAAAGGATTGGGAGAAAGGCGGTATATTGAGAATAAAAATCCAAACAACGGTAAAATCCTAAAATCCGAATTTCTTTTGGGGACCACTGTAGTCTGGAACAAAGCTCGATGTCCGACCCCTGATTTCAACTTTATGATTTCGCCTGATGATACATTATCCAAATAACCTTAGTAGCTGGTTAAGAGGTTTTCCTTTTCTTTACTTCAATTTTTTAACTCATCCAAGAGAAAAACATGAAAAACAAAATATTTCGTAAAATAGAACATTAATTTTTAAAATTCATTAAATAATGCACATATCTTAATGATATAAACACCGTGTCCACAAAGAACTCAATATTTCTAACACTAATTTAGGATTATTTGACGAATTTTAAAAATTAATAATTTATTTCACGAAACATTATTTTAGAACATAACCCGTAAAAACCACCTTTCCTAACAATCAACTGATTCAAGTCCAACGGGAGAGTGTCCGAATGATTTGTGATTTATACAGAGGATATCCAAAGTAACTCCACGCCAGCTTGTTTCCAGGACACATTCGAACTCCGATGACGGGATACAACTGCTGCCTGACCAATCCATCCAAATCGAGATGGAATCATGGGCATGCAGGTCCACAAGACTATAAGCTGATATATAGTCTTCAGAATCCCTCTTCAGCGGTTAGTTGACATAGTATAGTGCCTCGATTCAGTCCAGGCAATGAGGGAATACACCTATTGAATCACCCTGGCCCGAGTTTGACACCATCTTTATTCCTAAGGATCATCTTCCCCTTGATAATTTCAATGAACTTCCCTCTAATCAGTTTCTCCCCTACTGCAGTTCACGTGGAGCGTATGGAATCAACTTTGTGAAGCGGACATATAACCAACACGAATCCTATTTGGCAAAGGCCTGGCTATAAGCCCCTCAGTAACCCAACCCATTGCTTCCGCATCATCTTTGGCATGCTTAAACTCCCTCTGTACAAACTCCAGAGACATTCTCAGCCTTCCACCTTCATTGCAGTCACTGGCGACGTTTTTTGGGAGAATTCCAGCATTTCTCTCTAGCCAGTACAGGTAGTTGACATGAAACAGTGATTTGAGCATGTCTTGAGGAGAAGAGTTTTCCTTCAGAAAAACCTGATCCATGGCCACGACAGTTCAAATCAGGGGAAATTCGCTACAACTCTGACTAAATGAATATAAAACATGAAAAACCACTTGCATGACACTCCAATAGTCTCCATTAGGAATTGATGACTCACACAGAATCTTCCCAAGTGTTCCGTCAATATGTAGCCTTCATCAATGAACAAATTAAACAATGCCACAGCATCCTCCTCAGTATTAATGACATCACTGAGCTTGGACCCCAGCAGTAGCCGTTGCTCAATTTCAGCTGCCGCAACTTTTGATTCCAAAGACAGCAAACCAGAGTTGGTCTAGATAGATAAAGTAAGGTCTCAGAATTCTACATGCAATGACTCAGCCTTTACAACTAAGGCATCATAATTGACTATAATAAAAGGACAAACAAGATCCTGAACCTGTTTTGATGATTTTCCAATAGACGGCAGAACAGGGAACAGAGGCTCTTCATCGTTCACTTCTTTCACTGATGGTGCCTCGCCACTCAGCAAATACTCGCTAAAAAGTAAACCTGTCAAGCAAATCGAAAGGATGAGTACCTAAAAGATATATTTACTTTGAATAGAACAAGACCGTCAAGCAATCAATGAAAAATAAGGGCTCAAAGCTGATAGCAGAATTATGAGCTTGAGCTTATAGGGCCAACTCCAAAGAATGAAAAGAAGATGAAATTACTTCCTCGGTAAGGATTCAATGTTCTCAGATGGATGGATTGATATGACCGGAGATTACAGAACATGTGCACCCAAGTAACTGCTGTAAAACAAGCCATTGCTAGAGGTGTGGAAGAGCCTATGCAATTCGCCAGTGCTATGCCAATCCCAATACCAATGGCCTTGCTCACCATTCCCTGAGCTTCACCCTTAGCGATCACCTACACTTATACTAGCGCAGACGTTCAGAATCAGAACAGAACCATATATAGGCACGAACAAATTAGGTTACCTGCAACATCATCCGACTATCAAGTAACTCTGGTGAGAAATTACAATCCAAACATAAATCTATCAGAGACTTCAACCAAACAAGACAATCACCTCCGCAAAGTTCCTCTGAGCAGCAAAACCTGCATAGAAGCAGCTTCTTGTGGCAGCCTGACAGCAAAATACTCCAACATTCAGTAAAGTTACCCCCATATACTAATTTTAGCTGAAGTAAAATAGAAATGACTCTACTGAAAGTTTGAATTCAGAATCGCCAAATCCTTACTGGTAGAAGATATTGGTCTACTATCAAACCAATATTTGTCTTGGAAATGCCCCACATTTGGTGTCAATTTTTGGCAAGGAAATCAGAACAGAATACACAACTACTGTCCTTGAAATAATCTAATGCTATGCACAACAAAAGGCCACATCCAAGATAACATCCATTAAACATGGAAATATTTTAGGAAGAGTTTGGAAGCAATGGAAAATTATGAATACCTGAATAAGAGCAGCTGCTGACCGTGAAGCTCCTGCAGCGGCACCAACAGGGACAAAGAGATGGGGGAAGGCAGGAGTCAACATTTCCAGTCCAAAAGCAGCATTTTCCAGTAGATCGGCAAATAGTCTCCATCCCTTAGGATGTACATCAAAATGCCTTCCAAACTTTGATAGGAAGATTTTGCTAACATAACCAATCCCATCCTTAAGGACCCAATTAATAGCAGCAGCAGTGGGAATTGCACCTTTGCCCAACCCAACAGCATACAGCAAGGCCTAAGGCAAATATCACAATCCTATCTGTGAGCATCTGCACCTAAAATAAAACCTAAAATCTACCTCAATTCACTAACCTGAGTGGCAAGGACGCCGCTGATCTGGCTGGCCACACCCTGTACTCCGCGCCAGAGCGAATACTCCAAGTAATCACTCGTCACACTATCTGGGAATCCCTCCGGAAGCATCAAAGTCACTACAAGTTCCTTCAACAAGTCCCTCACCTCAACCAACGATCCCAATCGGGTCAACCCCAGCCTCTGCATAGAGTCCCCCGCTACGACAAACACGTCGTCGTCACCTTCCTTCCTGCCTTCACTGACACGCCCAACCAGTTTCGTCCACTTACCTCCCTTCACTTCCCAAACCACAATCCCACCTCCCTCCCTATCATCCTCGCTGTCACCCTCCGTTCTCGCCAATGCGGCTGAAGGCAATTGCAGCTCGAAGAAGAAAGACAAAGCAGAGACCGCCATTAACAAGCCTAAACCGTCGAGGAACTTAAATGCTGTACTCGAACGAAATGCGCGGGAGAGGACAAACAAAAGCAGAAGCATAGAATTGGTCTCCAATGCAGAACCGCCTCCACCGCCATCTCCAGGGCCGTTATCGCCGCCCCAATTCCACCAGTGTCCTCCACCGCCGCTTCCACGGCCAGAACCATCAGAAAAGAAGAAAGAGCGAGGTATGTAGTCCACAGAGAAGCGCTGGGAGGAAGAGCCGGAGTTGAGAGGGAGGCGGAAAGGGAACGAGGGAAGAGAGAGACGACTAGGGTTCCGGAGAGGGGAGGGGAAGAAGTGGGAGCTGCGAACGTGAAGGCAGCAGCTTCCCATGGCGGAGACGAAGTCGGAGAGCGGTCAGAGCACAAGCCCCCGACCTCGATGACGGCGTAAAATACGAGAGTTTTGTTCCTTAATAACGTCATTTGGCGAAATCCGTCGGTAACCCGACCAAGTCGGCCTTTGTAAGGCCGACTTCGGTCCCGACGGAAGTCGGACTTTGTAAGACCGACTTCCGTCTTGGTAAATAGAAGTCGGCCTTACAAAGGCCGACTTCCTTGGAAATTTTTTTTTTTTAATTTGGGAAGTCGGCCTTATTGGAAGTCGGCCTTACAAAGGCCGACTTCCCAAATAAAAAAAAAAAAAATTTCAAGGAAGTCGGCCTTACAAAGGCCGACTTCCTTAGAAATTTTTTTTCCTAAGACTAAGGAAGTCGGCCTTTGTAAGGCCGACTTTGCCCTGACCGCCATGAAGTCGGTCTTACAAAGGCCGACTTCCGTTAGAGAAATAAAAAAAAAACAACATTGGAAGACAAACCACCTGTAATACACATAAAATGAAGAGAACACAAGAAATTTATAATAATCCAACCGAATATGATAGTAATACAACGAAACGTTTCAATCGAAAGTATCATATGTACACAGGGTTACATAATCTAGTCCTTTCCTTTCCTACGAGAGTAAAAGAAGGCCCCAAACCGCCGCAGAGAATCGATTTGCGTTAGCTGAGAAGAAGAGTCCTCAGCATCAGGTGCGGGTCGTCGATCCCTCCTGCTCTTCCTTGGTGCCTCGGGAGTGGATGATGTTGATGCATATGCATACGCTGGAGTCTGAAAGGCATCCACAGGAGTTGGATCAACAACAACAGACGGATATACCTCGTACTCCTGCGACTGCACGATGAAATCCTCAACGTCAAACATATCATCCACTCGATGCTCCTCCTCTTGTTCTTCCTCTTGCTCGTCCTCTTCATTCTCATCTTCATTAGCCTCCTCGTCCTCGTCCTCCTCGTCCTCGTCCTCATCTTCGTCCTCCTGTTGGTGATCGTCGTTCGGCTGCTCAGCTTCAAATTCGTCGTCATCTGCCAGTCCTTCGGTTCGTCCGTACAAACGCATCGGAGTGAACTGAGTGAGGAAGCTGTGACCCTTACGAGAGATACCGGCGATGTGCTGTAGTTCGGAAGGATCACCTCTCTCAGATCGGACGGATATATCCTTCATTTGTTGCGTCTGCAAAGAAAGTATATCAATACCATGATTTATATTTTCATGAAGATAATAGCTAATGTACTTACCACTACGCTCAACATGACCCCTGTGTGCGATAAATGAGGACGAGAATGTCCCATGTACCACGTATGGTAGTCCTCGTCCTGTCCCCATACCAGTGGAACGATGTGGTTACTCCGGTGATGCCACATTTCAACGTACGGTGCATGAATGTGCATCCAATTATCATACTGCTTGCCACGCATGTCGATCCGGTGGAGTCGTGTTTCAGCGTCACAGTTTCCCGGAACGAGTTGCTGATCTCCAAATTGGCGAATGACCCTGTCTGGATAGTGCCATTCCACAATAGAGAAGCAGATCAAGGGTACACGTGCTCTCCAGGAATCTTGACCATTCAAACAGTATGCGGGAAGTCTTGCGCGTATGTAATTTGTGTATGGATGCCAAAGGACCTGCAATAACGACTTAACATAACCAACCAAACGAAATATCGAGAAACGGAAGAATTGAAATGCGGATACAGTGAAGGAGAATACCTGTTGGGGACTTTGTCTATCCAGTGCTTCCCTAATGACTGATAAGACATGCGTGGCTACAGTGGTGGTATCGAGAGCTGCACCCCATCGATAAGCCAAAGGCATTCCTTGCCTTTGCCTAAACCGGCGTCTAAGGGGGGATAGATGAGGAAATCTATCCCACGCCCATGTCTGCAGTAGTACTAAACAACCAGCCACCTGGGACGCACTTTTATCTGCAGCTCTACAAAGATGTCTATATAACCAGGCCAGACAAGCAGATCCCCAACTATAACGGCCACATGCATCGAAATCCTCCAATAATGGGAGCCACATGAGATGCACTAAGTTATCTGACTTATCCGGGAACACCATCGACCCTATCAGTTGTAGTATGTATGCCCTGGTATGCATACGTACCTGCTCATCCGGTGCTTGGGGATGTAGCACGTCAAAACGGGATGCCAGCCAACTCATTTTAACCCTTCCCGCCTTCATGTGTGAGGCGCCTGGAACCTCACCTAGTAAGTGCGCGCATACGGCTTGAAAGTCGAAACATGTCGAGCCAATGATGGGGTCACCCTCAATCGGCAATCCCAACTGCATCCCCACATCCTCCAAAGTAACCGTCATCTCTCCATTCGCCATGTGGAAAGTATGAGTCTCGGGCCTCCACCTCTCCACTAATGCGGTTAGTAGCGCATGATCCAGCTGAATGAACGGGATCTTCGCAACTCCGTAAAATCCTGCCTGCCGTAGGTACATATCCATACGAGGGTCGCGTGGCATTTTCTTCACGGTGCTTTCGTGATGTCGACATTTCAAAACTTTGTTCTGCATAAGAAACGAAATTTCTAAATAAGTACTGAAATTCCAAATGAACGAATAATGAAGTATAATAAACACACCTCCGCATAAGAAGAATCCCAAACAACCGTCGAACGATGATGTTCCTGTGAGTGCAACACAGACGGATCTCGTGGGCCAGGCTCCATGATGTAACCTGAAACAGAAAATATTAGTTAATTTCCACATACGTGCAGCATATATAAGCATATAAAGATACTGTAAAGACATCTTACACTATCATTTGTTTGGACAACTTCTCCTATTATGTCCCTCTTTTTTACAAAGACCACAATGTAATCTACTCTGTCGTTCTCTCACATCCATCTCATTGTGAATTCGAGACGATCGTGGTCTCCCTTTTGTTCGTGCCCTTTCAGGGTTCGGAACGACATTTGGAAATGAAAATTCAGTCCAATCTTCTTTACAATCAAAGGAAACCCATGAAGATGAGTATATCGCCTTTTGATTTACCCAACTGTAAATATGATGAATACTATCCGACGCATCCACGTTTACATAGGCGAAACAAGCAAGGGCATGGGAACAGGGAACCCGATAGGTTTGCCATTTCTTGCAAGAACACCTCTGGTGTCGCATGAAGACATTTTTAGTCTTATAATTCCGTCTTGTTGTGACAACGAATGTACCTTCAGCGCGATCTAGAAGGGTGACTTGATGATTACGAGCCTTCCTTATTCCTTTTTTGAAACGGTCCATGGCAACTTTAGTGAATTTGTCACCTTTAATAATTGCCGCATCAGACTCATCTCTTCTGTTATTCCAATGTGCGACACAATTATAGAAGGTTTTCCTGACTAGAGCGCATACAGGAAGCGATCGAGCACCCCTCAACACCGCGTTGTAGCTCTCACTTAAATTAGTCGTCATTATACCCCAACGATAGTTGCCGTCGAAACTGAGAGTCCATTGACTCTTATCCATCTCATCGAAAAAATCCGCAGACTCTGGAATACATCTCAAAATGTGACGCATGTACAGTTTCATCTTTGGTGGCATACATTTCCTTGCAGCAATGGCTAGGTTCTTCTTACCACGCACATTCTTGTACCTCGTGTTGAAGTTACTAGCAACATGACGTATACAGAACCTCCATTGTGCAAAAGGCGGCGTCCAGCCTACTTCAACATCGTTTACGGCTGCTAGAATACCAGAATGTCTATCTGAAATCAAACATAACCCTTGACACTCATCGCCAACCACGTAACGTTTAAGGCATTTCAAAAACCATCCCCATGACTGATAGCTTTCTTCATCGACTATTGCAAAAGCTAAAGGAACGATATGATTACTGCCATCCATGCCACAAGCAATTAATAACTTATGCTTGTATTTACCGTACAAGAAAGTCCCGTCAATACTAATTACAGGACGACAAAAGCGGAAAGCCGTAACTGATGGGCCAAAACACCAAAATACCCTCTGAAAAACAAACTGAGAATCACCACACATATATGAACCTCCCCAGTCAACGCTCGTATTCGGATTTGAAGCCCGAATCGCGTTCAACAAATGAGGTAACTCGTTGTATGATTCATCCCAATCGCCATACACACGGGAAATCGCTTTCCTCTTGGCATCCCACACTCTTCTCCTGGGAACTTCGTATCCATACTTCTCTTTAACTAAGTTGCGAAGTAGTGAAACTTTCACTTCTGGAGTTTCACTTACAAACGATCTGAATAACGGTTCCATGAAATTTGAATCCAATCGTACATGATCCCGCGATAATACAGGATTCACGCAACTATGAGGTTCTCCAACAATTCTGACCACATACATATCATCATATTGCGGTTGTATCGCCCTTAATCTCCACTTACAACCCTTGTCGAATTCTGAACAACATATATTCCATAATGTCTTCGTGGATTTAACAACATCATAATTGCAGTGCTTCAGAATATGAAAATTATTCACCGCATTAATGAGTTCATTCTTGTTTTTGAAATACATTCCCTTATGAAATTCATCAACAATTTCAAATGATTCGACAACTGGGCGGAAATCCCACTCCTCAACTACCTCTTGTACGTCCTCGATATATTCATTGTAAAAGGGCAACGGTTTTTCCTTCATTGCACTTCGTGCACTACTACTACCTTCACCGGACTCCACAACAGTAATTAACTGATTGCCGGCATTATCATCATCTGACATCCCATTGCCGGCATTCATATCGTTGAAAAGCTCATCATCAGTGTCGACATCTACATCGGAATTCATTATATCTTCATCGATATTGCGTTCATGTTCTATCGGAGGAACCGAACATTCTCCAACTGAATATGACCTCCCTACTTCAGTGGCGACAATTTCATTTATGTCGCCACAATCCATATAAGGATCAACTTCCATCGGAAGAGTACCACATTGGTCAATCGGGAAACACTGTTCGACTGATGCATTGACATTTTCAGTGGGACGTCCAACAACCATAGGACGAACCACTTCAACAGTACGATCTAACGGCACCCTTCTACCCTCGACATTCTCACTTTGACGACCAACAACTCTATGCCGACGTTGTTCCACATTACGCTCTACCGCCACCATTCCAGCCTCAACCTCAACATGCGGCACCGTTACATCGGATAACACATATATTTGTTGCATATTTCTTGGATTTGCTATAGCAAACTTAATCAGCAATTTCACATCTTTATCCACTTTAATTGGAACCAGATAATGCTTGATATCAACATTATTCAACTCCAAAACAGGATATCTATGGGCTATCTGTAATGAAATTCCTGATTGCAAACCGACGGCTTGACATATAATGCGTTCAAAATTATCGTAATTGATAAATTTGGGGATTTCTGTTCTTGCTACTGAACCATTTTCATAACCAACCCCGTCTGATCCATTGATAACGTTTCCATTAAAAAAGATCAATAGCTCAATCGACGACATCGAAATACGATACCTAAATCAATTGAGCTATCAAATTAGAACACAATAGTTTCAAAATGAATAAAATATAGCTACAATATGTTTTCAATTTAATAACCAACTAATTACATAGGCTAATTTAGGACATTACAAATATTACGATTGATTAATTCGTGTTTAAAGAATTTTGATAGGTTCGTCAAATTTCGTACTTTATTAGGCAATTATATTAACATTTCGATAACTATCTCAGTTTTCACCTACACTTAAACCCTAATTATTTCTTAATTTAACCTAATTCACCAACATTACTTATATCCTAATTATTTACCCTGATTGAACCCTAAACATTCATAAAAAACAAAATTACCCTAAGGCAATAAACAAACTAAATTAAAACAAAACATTTACCGTAACGATTCGGTGACGGGGCGGAGACGGGACGGATCGCGGACGAAGACGGGACGAATGGGCAACGGAGACGGGATGAATCGCGAACGGAGCGGCTAAATCCGGGGGAGGCTCGGGGGCGGGGCGGCGGCGGCAAAGGGACGACGGCGGCGGCAGGGACGGCGGACGCAAAGGGGGCGGCTAGGGCAAAAGCTCGGGGAGAAATATTCTCCCCGACCGTTTTTTTATTTTAAAGCGGTTGGAAGTCGGCCTTAAAGGCCGACTTCCTTGAAATTTTTTTTTTTTTTATTTGGGAAGTCGGCCTTTGTAAGGCCGACTTCCAAGCTATCAGGGCAAAGTCGGCCTTTGTAAGGCCGACTTACCAAATTAAAAAAAAAAAAAATTCCTAAGGAAGTCGGCCTTTGTAAGGCCGACTTCTGTTTACCAAGACTGAAGTCGGTCTTACAAAGGCCGACTTCCGTCGGGACCGAAGTCGGCCTTACAAAGGCCGACTTCTTCGGGTTACCGACGGAATTTTGTAACTTATGACGTCATTTGGCGAAATAATTCGCCCGATGACGTCATTAAGGAACAAAACTCTAAAATACGAGGCCGCCCAAATTTGACTCGTCGATGTGGCGAAATTACGCAATCTACTTATAATTTTATGGTATGTTTCAAATAAGCCCCCCTTTCCCCGCTTAAGTTCAAGACGGTAAAATATCAACTATTGCTGCTCTTTTATCGTTAAAGTCTTAGTTTGAAAATCGAGCAAAATAATGTCATGAAATTAAAGTTATTAATACGAAATTTTGCTGCTTAATAAAAATGGATTCCAAAACATCTATTTCGTCGCATTTAAACAACAAAATCAATTTTATGTATCGGTCAAAATGAAATATATAAATTTAATGTCACTCGATATCATATCATGAAGTCGGGTTTGATACTCCAATTTCTTACAAATGGGTGTTGGTGTTGGAAGCCCAAGTTTTTAACTTCAAATCAAAATTGATGATTTCGATTTTAGAGCATTATGTAGCTTTAAAAAATACATGTCTTATTTTTTGTGAAATATTTTATCGACAATAAAAATCCAAATACTTGTCCTATAGGTCGTTCAACTGCTGTCATCGTCAATTCTCATTATATTGCATTTCTTAAATGAACGAATTTTAAATCGTATTTTACGAAACTTAGAATATATTTCGTAAATTTTTTTTAAAACTAACCGTATTTCCGTAGAAAACTCTCGTTTTCTTGGACTCCATCCTTTTGTCTGAAGTTCCAGATGACACGGGCTGCTTTTACTGGAGACCGCAGATAAGGAAGTGGAAGATGCAGCAGCTAAACTGATAAGTTTGCTTAAAAAGTCAAAACGGTTTCCTCATTCCTTTCTCACAGCCTTTTTTCCCAACCTCCTTGAAGTACACAGCACATCGAATCCGAGGCCAAGTTACAAGTTGCAGGTACACACAGACATTGTCCTGAACATGCCTGAAATCTCTATCTTTGTTGGGTACAGACACAAAAGTCCTCAAATCAACAACAGATGGATCATGTGAGGGTAGTGACATGGGGGAGGGGAGAAAATAAGGCGTAAGTTCTAACGAAACAATTAGAGCGAAGTTAAGGAACTGGGAGCTGATCAGCATGCCCCATGGACTTCCAGGACAGTTCGAGCCGCATCAGGTGTAGTTTCTCGACGAATGACTCCAAAATCTCAGCCTCTTCTTCTGGAGCAAATGCCATGCAGATGCTGAGCTCCTGCACTGCCCCCTCGTAGTCCCTGCAAAATCATGTTATAGGAGGATTATGCATGACAAGAACATCATTAAAACGTGGGAAAAGTGAATCGGACAATTGGATTTGCCTGTTGTAGTAGAGCATCATGCCATGGTCCCTCCTCAATGCCCAGTTATGAGGCTGCAGAATCAATAATCTCTCCGTAGCCATAATGGCCAACCTGTTGCAAGTTTTGAGTTTTATATCACACATTTTTAGGTCACTGGGATGCAAGGCTAATATGACATGAACTATTCCGAGGATTACGAGGGAATCCCTGAAAGTCGCTTGCAAACATTTAAAATCGTCAAAATCAAGGGAATGCCATGTTCAGAAAACTCAAGCAGCATGGAACAAAAGCATGCCTCTAAAATCTCCAAAACCCACTCGGATATCTTGTATACTTCAGAGCTTTTGAAGAGATTTCTCCTATCTGGACAGTAGTGGCATCTCTCAACTTTCAACAAAACGATTTGTTCCCATACCAAGCTCTGAAGGACAATACTCTTTCTAAGATAAAAAATGCTTCCACGAGGCAACACAACGCAAATTGTTTCCCACGGTGTTTAGGAACAGTCACCAGTTTAAATATAGCTGAGGTGATAATCCTGCTACTACAACCGGAGGTTCTGGCCTAGAAAAGAAGGAAGACCAAGGAAGTCCAAAAATGCAGTCCTTATCAGAGTTGGTAGCACACTTGACTACCAATTAAACAAATTCAAAATGTGACTTAAACACCACTTTACCTCAGACTTTGCATCCGTAGTGCAGGAGCGCTTGAACCATCTTCATTGTGTAACTTTGAAAAAGAATGGTCAACATCTCTAAGAGGAGAAGTCAGCATTAGCCCACGCTTTGAAGCACGCTTCCAGTGTAGCCTCTGCAAGTTAGACGTGTTTATCCGATCGGCAAACTCACATCTATGCCAGTTGAGTTGTCAAAAGAATATGCCAAAAGAAGTTTTGGGAAATAAAATAAACTTACGATTAAGTTGGCCAAAGCAATCCCAATAATATCTCGGTTGGTGGCTATCTCCAGCCCGGAAAGGGAATTACTGGTTAAGTCAGAAGCCCTACATTTAGGATCATGTACACACCTTCCATTGACTACAGAAAACAAACTCTGCCCTGAAGTAACCTTGAATAGCTCCTGCACAAATCCAGAAGCTTGAGAGGGATGTGATGAAGTGATATCTTATGATTACTGATAAGGAAAAGACTCCAAGAGCATTTCGAGTGAGTGACAACAAAATGCACCTCCGGGTTCCCTGTCTGAGGCCAAATCAAAAAATCCTCCCCAACACGAGATCCAACAATTGTCAGACCAAGTCTTCGACACACTTCGATGTAGATTATGCTAAGAGAAATTGCTGGGAACAAGTAACAGCATAATCAGTTTGGCTCACATTAGAATGGCTTTGCAACTTCTCCAGAAAAGAAGCATTACCATTTCCACATCTAGAGCTAAGCACGGAGGGCAGGTATGAATATTTTGAATCCAGAACATTCGCTCTTTTGAAGCCTTTCAACCCAAAAAGGACCAAATTGACAGCATCCAACACTTCAACCAGATGGCAACCTATTTCACGGGAAACTAGTTCCACTTCGACCTCTTTGGCTAGGACATCCAGCTCCACCATCCACTGAGACATCTTCTTTCCACTAAGTGGCATGTCCTCCAAACAATCCCACTCAAGATCATCAGACGGCTCTGAGGCCAATGTCCTCTCTCTCGAAAGAGACTCTGCATCCAGTTTTCGACTCAGAGACATGAATGCTTCATCTTCAGCAGCCATATACAACAAGACCTACACAAAGAATTCATCAGTCCTTCATAAACCAGCAGTCTGTCAAAATTCAGCAACTCCTAGTGGCATACGAATGATCATATCATCCCTAGGTGATGACAAGAGAACTTTGTCTGCATACAAAAGAAGAAAATAAAGATGGACGCAATTAATCTGCAAAAGGTGCCTGGCATGCCTTAGCAAGCGTTATATCCTTGTCCTTATTTTGAAAAGAAATTTCCTGAGTGAATCTCTCCCTTGCAGCTTCAACCATCTGCCAACGATATGACAAGAATCTGTCAGCATCGAAACTCAGGTTCTTTTATGAGGTAGAACAGAACTTAGATTCAGCAAATAGCATGATGATATGAAAGGATTATGACAGGTAAATTTCAAACAAACCATGACAGTGGAAAATCTTGGCAGATATACGAATGGAGCAAAACAAGAAAAACATAAATTTCAAGACATAAGGCAGCTCAGCTGAAAAAGAGTCCGAATAGCTGAACGGTATAGTCCTAATTGGTTTGTAACAACAAAGCAATTCGGACGAATTAGAATGTTCATGACAGATCGCAGTCATTTACAACTGGAAAATTCCGACGACTGATCCACCTCTTGATAAACTTTGACAGGTGATGGGCCCTTCATACTCGGATTCGGGTTGCTCGAACAAGGGGAAGCTGAAGCGGAGACCGAGACTTGACAGGGCAGAGAGGAAAGGCTCTTAGGCCTTCTTCTACTTTTCAATTTGATCCGTCCAGCATCCCCGTTCCAAGACCAACAAGCACAATAACCATTCCTGATGATGATTGGGAAAGAATAAGGGGAGACATCCGGGTTTTGCCTACGACAAGTACTTCTTTCCCACCTTTACATCCTCAACACAAAATTAATACACAACAAAACGAGGTATATCAGAACAGGCAAGCTGCAATGCCCATATCGACATCCTCTCAAGATCAAACATACAAAACGCAAAGAAGCACGACAATCAACAAGATTATATACATAGCAAATATAAAGTAACAAGCTTGCAAGATAGCGGAATTACCCGAGTTCGAAACTATTGCCAATACCGGCCCCGATTCTCCAGGATCCCATGTTTGCGGGCACGCCGGTTACAGTAGTAACAGCCGCCATAGCTGGAAACACCACAATAATAAAACCAAACCGCAAAGATTTCACCCTCCTTTCCCAACATCAAGGAAGAAGCGAAACAAAAAGCGGGTTTCCCTTCTGGGGCAATTGGGTATTCATCAAGCAATCCCCCGAATCACTTTGTGAGGAGACAATGATTGACGATCGAAGAAAAAGGCATCGCCCCCCCCTCCCCCCCTCCCCCCAAAAAAAAAATCCCCAAGGTAGGTTGGGGAGGACACATGTACAAACATCATCTAGCCAACCCTGGAGACATTTACAAGAAAATGAAAAAGAAAAAGAGAGAGACAGACAGAGTCTGGAAGCCGAGACAAACAGGCGATCATTAAAAAGAAAAATGGCGGGTAAAGCTTGGAAAAGCAAAACCCAGAAAAAGAAAACTCATGATCAGCTGAAAAAAAAAAGAGAGAGAAAGAGAAACTACCCAGAAACCCAGGGAGGTCAAAGGAAGAACCAAAGGAGCTGAAAAAAGAGTAGCCATTGATACAAGCGGCGGGGGACACCCCCCGATACTCACTTCTGAAAGTAGATGGAGTCATGTTGGTGGACGGCGACGATCCGGCAGATTAATGGTGGTGGTTGTGGTGGTAATCAAAGCAAAGGACAGGAAGAAGGAAAATAGTTGTAGTAGTAGTAGGAGGAGGAGGTACGATGATTCAGAGGAGGAGACGATGATGATGACGACGATGATGCTTTATGCCAAAGATCCATCCATACGTCAAATGAGATGAGACTCTCCTCCCTTTTTCATATATTAAAAAAAAAACAATTAATTAATTAATTAAAGATAAGATTTCGAAATTTTTTTTATATTTTATCTTTGACAAAATATTATTTTATGACCTTTTGAGCTAACTTTATGTTTTGATTTTTGTTTCGATTTTGGTCAATCATGAATGTCTTATAGCGAAAACCAAACAAGGCTTTAATAGAAAATTTTCATTTATCGACTAAAAAGATTGAGACCTTTCATTTGTTTTTTTATTATAAAATTTTGATGAACAAATCAAGTGAATTGGAAGCCGAAGTTAACGATAGTTGCTAATGTTGTCAAAAAATATGAAAAATCGATGAATGTCGGATGATGTTCTATTAGGGGGCGACTATTACGGATAAAGTGGATTACGAGACGAATGAATTAGATGTCGAAACTCCACTATTATAGGACACATGTTAGACTATATTAAGGCATTGTTTAGCTTTCGCTAGAAGAAATTTATGATTGGCCAAAATTAAAATAAAAACAAAAATTGGTGACAAAATTATATAACAAACTAAGTTGATGATAAAACAAAAAGTTGACTCAAAGTTGAGGCCATGAACGTATATTTTGCCTTTATCTTTTACTCAGTAAAAAATAAAAAGAATTAATGTGAATCCAAAAAAGAAAAAGAGGGAGGGAGAAGCAAAAGTTCTTCTTAATACTGAGTTACTTTGATATACAATACGACCAGAACATCTGAAAGTGATTTCTTGGTTTAGATATGTAAAGATTAATTAAAGATAATCTGATGGAGGGTAAGAGGGCATCTTTTTTATCCCCCCGGA
Organism: Melastoma dodecandrum; assembly: GCA_029817715.1. Taxonomy (NCBI): domain Eukaryota; kingdom Viridiplantae; phylum Streptophyta; class Magnoliopsida; order Myrtales; family Melastomataceae; genus Melastoma; species Melastoma dodecandrum. Next base: position 6,983 of record JARUPY010000589.1, on the reverse strand, counting down.
ATGATTCTTCTTCACGACTGTCCGTCCGAGTTCATCTTCCTCTTTTTTTTTTTTTTTGATGTTTTTCTGCAATCGTAATCTGATGATATTCCAGGAGCATCCCCATCACCATCACCATCCCAATGCAACTTCATCTCGCCGCACTTTAATAATGTCATCTCCCAACTGTTTCGCGAACTGGCTAAAACCAGGTAAGGATGGATGGAGATTGATCGAGAAGCAGAGGGAGATGAATGCTTGCTTCCGTGAACACACTCGTTGTCCCCAACCACAAAAACTTAGCCATCGAATCCCGGATTAGACGCTTTCGGCGGCGTCTGCGGTGCCGGTGTGGCCACCACAACAGCGACAACAAGTAAGAGAGATTATTGTTTTATTGTTGTCATTATCATCTTAATCTTAATTAGGCGCAATCAGGTCCACAGGATGAAGTAAGTGTTCATGTCCACAGTTATTTGCATGGCTTTTATCCAAACAAAACGATTAATAAACCAAAGGCTTCTTGACCAATGTGACATGACGCCCCCCCACGGGACGTGTTGTTGTTGTTGTACGCGACAATTATTTGGATGGACATAAATATATTCCTTTCGTTTGGAGGAACACCCGACTGACTATACACAGTTTAAGTCGAGGGAGTTGACCCAAACGTCTTTCCATTCCTTTAGAAATTAAAAATTTCTTAATTCCTTCCCATTTTGTATTAAAAACTAAAACAACTGTGAAACGCCGACCCGGGCCTTTACTAGTCACAACGGCAAAGCCACAGACTGCGGTCTCCTTCATCTTTCATATCCTGCCGATCTTCATACGGCCCGCGACCGACTCCTTCGTCGAGCCCGGCCCCAGGCCCTCTTGCAAAGCCCCTTGATTTGCCCCCGGACAACTCCATCGTATTCGTAGCAAAGGAGAAGTCTCTTTGGCCATCTTTCGAAACAGCCTCTCGAGTCGAGCTGCCATGGCGTTTAGCGAGTAGTGTGCGACCCTCGGGGAAAACCTCCTTTTCTCGCCCCCCCCCCCCCCACACCTGGACACACATAACACAACACAACACACTGCGCGCTTTCGCGCGCTTTATTCCCATTACACACCTTTCTTTTCACAAGCACAGCCGACACGACAACGACAACGACGTTACAGACATTCAAGCGTCAAGAGAGCCAAATGGAATCGACCTCCCGATCAGACTCGAACAGTGTCGGATTCACCACCCGATACACCAAAACATAAACAAACAGCAATTCACCAGCCTCCAAATTCTTCGCGGCCTGTGAGCGTGGGGTCTGCATATGTGTGCGTGTTGCTGTTGAGAGTGGACCGTAAATCAACATCGCACCACATCCTACGCCCATGACAACACCACCCCACCACTCGGTCCTTATTCATTACTAAACGTATGTGTCGGCCTTCAGTTGAGGAGCCTCAGCGGCGGAAGCTGCGCACGGGGCGAGGTGTCTCGACCTCATCCTCCCTCAGCTTCACCACGGTGTAAGTCCCTGCGCCTGCCAGTGCCCCCAGAGTCGGCGCCACGAGATATATCCACAGTGCCCTGTAGTTCCCGGCCGCAACTGCCGGGCCGAGGGTGCGGACCGGGTTCATCGATCCTCCGCTGGAGGGGCTGCAAAATAATTCGAGTTAGAATTATTTGTAGTCCCGGACACGTCGTGGCCTCGATGATGATGTCTACTCATGTCAAAATTATTACAAGTGGTCATGGAAGGGACACATGAGACATGACACTCTGTATTGTGGTGTCCGAGAGGGGAATCTTTGTTCCATTTTCATATCATGATAGGGCTGGTAGGCAAAAAGGCCTACCCATTTCCAATCAAAATTTGAGAAGATGGACCTACCCAAAACAAAAAAAATGTTACATGTACTCTACATTATTGGTAGATGGGTCTTGTCACGATGTAAATCACGAGACTCTTGGATTCTTGCTAAATTCCCAAGAAGATAAAGCAGACACGATGCATCTTTTCAAACCTAGATGATGAATGGTGCCCATGAATGTGTTAGTGGGTCACACTAATTGGCTATGAACTTTGGTAAGCAAAAGTTGGCTTGTCTATCAAATCCTAAGTCAACTCTCCTAATTAGCTAAGAAATTTTCAAAGGGCCAAGACAGGGCAAATAAAAGCAGAGGAGGAGGAGGGACTAGAACCGACTTACCCTGCCACGAGTATGTTGAGCATCACGGTTGCTCCAACGGCAATCCCAGCTAGCTCTCCCACCTTTTTGAAAACCAAATCACGCGCGTTAGGTTAGCGACTGTAAAACTCGGGGATGTCTTGGTTAGTCGTTCGTTTGTTTACCGCGCGAGTGTCGGTGGCGACCGCGGTCACGACGAACAGGAGGTTGAAGGTGATAAGGAACTCGAGTGCAAATGCCTGGCCGTGGCTGACGGAAGGGACCGTGACTCCCCCTGACATGTAAGGGTGGAAGACCCCCTTGAGCGCGAACGACGCGCAGATCGAGGCCGACACCTGGGCGGCGATGTAAGCGGGGACCTGGACCCAAGGGAAGTGGCGGAGGGCCGCGAACGCGATGGTCAGGGACGGGTTGAGGTGCGCCCCGGAGATGTGCCCCGTGGACAGGATGATGATCATGACGGCGAGCCCCGCGCACGCCGCATTCCCGATCAGGGTCTCCGACCCGGTGTACTTCTGGTTGACGATGGGGCCGGCGGTGGCCGCGAAAATGAGGATGAACGTCCCGACGAACTCCGCCCCTAGCTGTCGAATCGAACATGCAAAAAAAAAAATACAAATAATTAGATCACATGGGGATTTCAATGGAAAAAAAAGTCAAAAGATGTCGAGAACCCGCCGCATACAGATGAAGAAGATGATGATAATGATGATCTATGAGTTGTTATTCGAATACTAACCATTTGATTCGTCATTTGAGTATATTAAAAAGGGGGTCGGTGGATATAAATATCGCATACAATTTTGATTTTTTTCTGTCACCAACTCCATCGACGACGTTCTTGTCTCGAACAACGACACGTTCGTTCTCCATGTAGTTTAACCAATTTCCCCCACATGATGTAAATTTTAGTTCTAAAAACCAAGCTCTAATATCTCCTTGTTAGTTTATCCCGGTTCTAGAATAAAGTTCGTCGAAAAAATATTTTTGTAAAATAAGAGTTCAAAAACTCGAACCCTAGGTTTTAGTGTTAGAAATAACAAGTTCCTTAAATAAAGAACTCGGAGGACATACCTAATTTATCTAGAGGATTAGAGATAGATCCCAAAAAATTAAAATAATAAATAAAAAATTCGGAAGGATACAAATTCGTTTGTTCCATCTTAAGCAGGGATAAGTATAGCTTTTTTAAGGAGAAAAAAATGTAAATATCATCCGGTAACGTTCGCAACTGGCCCAATTGGGTCTGACCGTGTCGTCATCGGAACTAATAATAATATCATGATATTTAGCAGCAATTATTAAATCACGATAATAATAACAAATAATTTTATATTACGTAAAGAAAATATATTCAAAGTGCGTCAGATCCAACTAATTCACACACACAGAGAGAGAGAGAGAGAGAGAGTACTTCTTCCTCCCCCAAAGGAACACTTTTTTTTTGCAACACATGGGACGTGCACAAAGCTCTCAATCAGGGAAAATGTAAGAGGAAATAAACCAAAAAGACAAAGGGTTGGTTTTAGGTTAGATATGTGTAAGAACGATGAACATGCAAGTTTGACCTTCCTAACGCTTCTTAAAAAGCATCCACATGCTCCCCCCCCTCCCTCTTAATTGCCCCCAACTCACTTTCAAACGGACATTTTGGACTAAACTAAGTCCATGAAATGGCGTCGTCATATACCCCCCCCGCCCCCAAACCAGAACCATCAGCAGCAGTTTGAAAATGACACCATCAATAAGTGAGACCAGCAGGAGCAGAGGCGACTGGAAAATGAGTCGTACCTTGCGGGTGAGGGAGATGTCCGGCGCGGGGAAATCCGTGAAGCAGGTATGGGGCTCCCCCCAGGTCGGGGCGTTGACCGGCAGGCACTTGCACCTCGGCATCGACTTCCTTTCGTAGGACAGCGAGTCCACCCTCCCCGGGAACAACGGCGCAGGGGTCCCCGGCGTTGCCGGTGCTGACACGGCAGTCGGCGATTCCGGCATCCTCTCCTTTCCTTCTTCTTTCTTTTTGAGTTTTTTCTTATATGATTTCTAACCTTTTTTTTTGAGTTTTTTTTTTAAGAGACGGACTGGATTCAGAACTAAGAATTGCGGGACGATCGTAGGGGGCGACTGTTACATGATTCGAAGGCTTTTATGGAGTTGCAGCTACGGCTTCTCGGTCTCGATCTTCTCCAGGCTACGACTCACGGATGAGCACAACACCGGCACGCCAAAAGATAGAACTGAGGATAAAATATCTCTTTTTTTTTGGGTTTTTGGGGGTGTGAAAGGAGTTCACAGGGATCGAAGAGAAGAGGAGGCAACTATTACATGCTGGGCAGGCTTTTATAAAATTTTTGCTAAGGAATTCCGAGGAGAGGATTGGAACGATCCACCCTTACAAATCTAACACACAGACAGGAGTTGTAAGAGAAGAAGAGGGAGAGGAAGAGGGATCCAGATTCGGACGAAATGATATTGCGAGAGAGGAGGAAGATGGTAAGAGGGTAAAAGAAATGGCAAGGAGGAGGAAGAGAAGGGGAGTCTGTATATATAGCACAAAACGAGGCAAATTGAAGAGCCCCACGTAATTTAATGTAAATAACAAAGTCAAAAGCTCCATGCCTCACTCTTCCTTCCGTGCCTACCTGCTTTCGCCTGGCTAAACTCACGGTCACGGCCGTGCACACGGTCGAGTATTCGTATCGTTAAGTGTACGATGACGACGTGCGTGTGTGATAGGCGCGCATAGGGCAGAAGCGGTTCGTCCAACGAGTCAGAATTGGCCATGTGCTTAGTGGCTGATATAGTTGTTTGCAAGAGACTTTCTCTTGTTTGTTTTAATGAATTATTTCTTCTACGACTACGACCCGCCCAATAATGCCCGTAAACAAGAGCATCACACTTTTAGAGACTTTTTTTTTTAATTTATATGTTTTTTTAGAGAAAGACCCTCATTTTAAAAAACGAAAAAAATTATTGCCCAACAAACAGCCTCGCTTTTATGATTTAATTATTATTGAGCTTCCCCCATTAAAATAAACATAAACTTCTGACCACTTAAACTCACTTTATTTTCTTTAAAAGCAATTCTTAACCAGCTCATAAAGAACTTTAAAGTTTATGTTGTATTCCGACCACCAAAATTTACTTTTCCTGTATCTAATTCAAGCATGTATGTGAGCCTGTTTTTCATCTGCTGTAGGAACGGAATCTAAACAAAAATCGTAGGTTTTTTGTTTTTATTTACCGGTAGTTTACAAACTATTTTACATTCCACTTTCACTGTTTCAAACTCATTGTTATCAACGGAGGTTCCGAAGAAGGAATTTGAACCCGCTGTTCCAAGCGTGTTCATGGGACGTGGATAATACCACGAAGTCGTTGTTTTCGGCTGCGAGTTGATGTCCTACGAGCATTCCCGTAGAATTCGTTTTTTTTTTTTACGGCAATTTTATACTGCGGCCTATACAAGGAAGCCTTTTCCTATTTACGATGAAAAAGGAAATCATTGCTTCTAACAACAGTAAGTTTTGCTTCTATTTTTGTCAATACCGCGTACCAAACTCAGTGTTAAAAATAACGAAGAATGTTCGAAGGACATAAACCATATGCAATTACTTAAACTCGCATTTTCAAACGAGTTCATAATATTCTCCACGTTCCCATGAACTCGCCGTCGATATAGTAAACGAGGAATTTTAACACAAAGCGTAACAAAGCTCCTGTTTTCGTTTTCGTTTTCGTTTTCGTACATGTTTGGCATATTTGTCTAAAGGAAGAATCTTTGCATTATTACAAAGGACACCCACCAAAAAGTGCCATGAGGCCCACCCTTCCCTTCATCTAACTAGCCCTTCTATCAAATGGCTCCAAATTCCACCATTCCTCGACTCAACCCGACTAAATTATTCATAGGCAACCAATCAATGTAAGAAAAGGACAAAAATACAATTATTATTATGTGTCCCCTCGGGGTGTAGTAAAAAAGAAAAATAATTCCTTCGAACTCTTTGTCATCCTTATTTGAATATTATCTCCATTCCCTATTATATATATATATATATATAATATCAAATCAACATCCCTACGGTCTATTGACTTTTTTACTTCCGTTTGTTGGGGGTCGAGTGACTTCTATGAAAGCGGCCGGTAACTCATTATAAAATATATATTTTAAGAAGGAAAAAAAAAGAAATAAATGGTGGGAATTCGTGACATTGAGAGGGAGATCAAACAACTCAATTATAATATCCGAAGACACTGCCAGATTGAAGGACCCCCTCCTCTGTAATCGATATTCCCTTATAAAAAAAGAGACCCCATTTGTTTATAGAGAGGAATAGCATCGATTGGTATTATGATTTTAGAGTATTCAGATTATGAGCTGGGGATTCTGAGGAACATAATGATGCTTCCTGTTTGGAATTTGATCTCCCCTCTTAGTTTTAAATCTTAGTGATCACTGCTAATCTCTCTGAAAGCTCCACCATGAAGCCAGTGTTTGAAGTCCGTCGAAAAGGTTCTACGAAACATTATAATACATCACACAGAGGAAACCCAAAGGCTATCTCATACCAGCATGAAATGGGTTCATTGCATTTGCATCTCCTCCAGCAGAGCCAACCCCATGTTGGGGGGATAATATATGTATATATTGTGAATTTGTCTAGGCAGACGTGGTGGTGTGGTGATAATTCCACCACCATTACCCCTCACCTAATCATAGCCCATCATGAGGAAGCAACCTCTCCTCTCCTCTCCTCCAGCTAGGAAAGCTTCCACGTTCAATCAATCAACTAGAAAAGAAAGGAGAGGAAAGGGAACGGACATTTCAT
>JARUPY010000307.1:97500-116789 GCA_029817715.1 Melastoma dodecandrum | reverse complement strand
ATGATGGCGAGGGTCGAGCCACCACGGTACTCGGCCGCCCGCGTTGGTGGGCGGGACCGAAGAGCGCCTTGTAGAGGGGGACCAGCGCGCCGCCCGTCACGGTGACGTCCGCGGTCTGGTTGCGGCCGAGCAGCTCCGCGACGTCGATGGAGTTGGTCAGCACCGAGAAGCCCTCGCGTTCGAAACCCCCCGGATGGTGCTGGGCGAAGGCGTAGCGTTGGGTGGTGCGAAGTGTTGCTGTGTCGGACCGAAGATCGTCATGCCGGGCTCGACCAGCCCCGCGGCGGCGGCGCCGATGCGGGCCTTCTCGCGCGCCTGGACGCGCCGGCGGTCCTGGAAGGGCTGTTCGACCTTGCGTTCGAGCACCGCGCCGCCGTAGATGCGCCGGGCCTCGCCCCGCGCTTCGAGTTCCTTCAGGGTCGCGGCGGATGGTTTCCGTGCTGACCTCCCATGCTTCGCGCGAGGGTCTGTTGACCGCTCACGGCGGCGCTTTGCTGCCAACGCCACGCCAAAACGAGGCGGAGCTTTGTTCGATGATGGCCATGAAAACGACGCGCCAGCCCCCTTCCGTCCGCGCGTCTCGCTCTCGTCGCGCGCCTGCGAGCCATGCCAGCAAAGTGGCGGGGCTGACAACGGGATCGGGCCGGGACCGCCGTCACGCCGCGGCACTCGATGCCCGCCGGCCGCCCCGGTGGGGCCGCAGCCAGGAAACAGGCCGCGAGGGTTTTCGCAGCGCGATCCGCGGGCTCGTCATGGACGGGGGCTCTCTGACGTATGGCAGCGCCCGAAGGCCTGCGGGCACCGCCCCGCGATAGCACGGCCAGCCGCGGCCGGGGGCATGGTCGATGGGGTTGGGGGGATCGCGTCGAGTCAGTAGGCAGGCAATCCTCCAGTCCCGGTTTTAGCGCCGCTCCTCCAGGGTCGGCACGGCGCTCAGCAGCGCCCGGCCGTAAGGATGGCCCGGATCTTGAAGGAACAAGCCTGTCAGTTCGATACGCCACTTCCACCACATCGCCGATGCTACATGTCGGACGATTGCGGTTGCTAGGTACGCGGGCGCCACCATCGGCGACGGTCGTGTGCTGATTGAACACGTAGGTGTGGCGCGTGCTGCGCCCTGCAGGGATTCGATGAGTTTCATGGAGACTTTGAATTGTTCGGTCTGGTCGAGGGCCGACAGCGTCTCGTCCATGATCAGCACCTTGGGCGACAGCACCATGGCGCGGGCGACGTTGACGCGCTGGCGCTGTCCCGCCGAGAGGCCGAGCGGCAGCTCGTCATAGAGCGCGGCCGGGAGGCCGACCTCCTGCATCACCTCCAGCACGCGCGCGCGCCGCTCCCGGCGGGTGCCGATCCCGTGGGTGCGCAACGGCTCCGTCAGCATGGCGCCGATGGCGGTACGGGGCGGCAGGGCGTTGAAAGGGTCCTGCAGCACGAGCTGGACGTTGCGGCGGAACCGCATCAGGGCCGGGCCGCGCAGGGCGGCGATGTCCTCGCCCGCGACGAGGATCTGGCCGCCGTCGGGCTGCTCCAGCCGGGTCAGCAGGCGCATGAGCGTGGACTTGCCGCAGCCGGTTTTCCCCCACGAACCCCGAAAGTTTCTCCGCCTCCGCCAGCACGTCGAAGGTGACGTTTGCGCACGGCCCTGACCGTGCTGTGGGACCGCGAAGGCTCCCGGGCTTCCTCACCCGATAGGCGCGGCTCGCGTCGCGGACCGCTGATCACCGGGCGAGGGGCCCTGCGGCCCGCCGCCGGACGCCGGCGCCGGGGGCCCGGCACGGCGGCAGCGCCGGGCCGGGTCGCTCCAGTTCTTCGCGCCCCGTTCTACGGCGATCAGTTTGGACCGTGTTGGGGTGGCGCCGGCGCGCTCACAGAGCGTCAGGGGCCGCATGATGCTCGACCACGCGGCCCTGGTCGAGCACCAGGATCCGGTTTCCGCGGCCCTCGCAGGCCACCGGCAGCGACGAGGAGGAGGACGAAAGGACCACCGCGGTTGCGGATGCGCTCGGTCAGCTCGCGCAGGCGGGCGCAAGCACCTGGGCGGCGACCGTGACGTCGAGGGGCTGGGTGACGTTGTCGGCGACCAGGAAGGCCGGATGGGTGACGAGCGCGTCGACGATCAGCGCGCGCTGCATCATGCCGCCGCTCGAACATGCGGAAGGGTAATCGTCGACGAAAGAGCGCCTTCGGCGAGGGGATGCGCACCGCGGCGAGCAGGTCGAGGGCGCGGCGGCGCGCCTCGTCGGTGCCGATGTCGGGCATCACGGGCGCGGGGCGCTTCTTCGAAGATCTGCCGCCGAACCAGGCAGCGTGCGGGATCGAGGCGCGCCCCATCGGCGTTGGCGCCCAACATAGGCGAACCTCGCGGACGTGAGGCGACCGCAGGGCCGCGCCCCTGCGGCCCACGAGGGACGCGCCCCGGAAGGTGACGCTGCCCCCCGCGATGGCGAGCGGCGGCTCGATCCAGTCGACGAGGGCCCGGCACAGGACCGTCTTGCCCGAGCCGCTCGCCCCGATGACGCCGAGGATCTCGCGCTCGCCGAGGTCGAGCGAGATGCCGTCGAGGATCGGGCGGCGGCCGTCCGGCGCGGCGACGTCGACGCGAAGGTCGCGGACCTCGAGCAGCGGTGCGGGCGGGACCATCAGGCGCCTCCGAAGACGCGGTTGCGGGCGCGTTCGACGGACGTGCCCATGAGGTTGATGCTGAGCAGCGTCAGGCACAGGAAGGCCCCGGGCAGGGTGGCGATCCACCAGGCATTGAGCATGTATTTGCGTCCGTCGGCGATGATGTTGCCGAAGGTCGGCGTCGGGGGTTGCACGCCGAGGCCGATGAACCCGAGGATCGACTCGAAGATCATCATGCGGGCGATGTCGAGCACAGAGACGAAGACGATCGGCGGCAGCACCAGGGGCGCCAGCAGCCGGACCAGGATCTTGCCGTGCGAGGCGCCCATGACCACGGCGGCGCGGACATATTCGCGCTTGCGCTCCGTCATCACCACGCTGCGGGTCACGCGCGCGTAGGTGGGCCAGCCCGAGAGGCCGAGCACCAGGATGATGGCCGGGATGGTCGGGCGCGAGACGCCCAGCACCGCGATTGGCGGAGGATGATAATGGGGATCGAGAGCTGCGCGTCGGTGAGGCGCATGATGGCCGTATCGACGAACCCGCCGAAATAGCCCGACAGGAGGCCGAGCGTGCAGCCGACGACCAGCATCAGCACGACCGTGGCGACGCCGATCAGGAACGAATAGCGCAGGCCGACGAGGCAGCGCACCAGCATGTCGCGGCCCGACAATTCTGGTCGGTTGCCGGAGCGGTATGGGCCCATTGCCACGTGTCGCCGAGCAGCACGGGCGGGAGCAGGCGGGCCTTGACGTTGAGCCTGGCGGGATCGAAGCCGCTCCATTCCGGGTAGAGCGCGGTCGCGAGCGCCAGTACGAGGAACAGGGCGAGCCCGAACCGGAATTCCCAGGACGCGAAGGCGCCGCGCCAGATGCGGCGGGACAGGGAGGCGCCGCGGCGTGTGTGTGTTCACCCCCCCCCCCCCCCCCCCCCCCCCCCCCCCCCCCTCCCCCCCCCCCCCCCCCCCCCCCCCGCCCTGGCGGGCAGCCGAAGGTCGCGTGGGTGGCGAGGGTCGTAATCAGTACTCGAAGCCTAACCGCCGATCCCTGTGGGATCAGCGTCGACCGCGGATGGTCGATCCGCAGATGTTGATGAAGACGAAGATGGCGCTCGTCACGATCGCGATGCCCTGGATCAGCGGGAAGTCGCGCTGCAGCACGGCGTTGATGGTGAGGAGCCCGAGGCCCGGATAGTCGAAGATGTATTCGACGATCAGCACGCCCCCGAGCAGGCCGGAGAACTGGATGCCGAGGATGTTGAGCAGGGGCACGGCGGCGTTGCGCAGGGCATGGGCGGCGACGATGCGGGTCCGGCCGAGGCCCCGCACCGTCGCGATGGAGACGAAGGATTCCTGCATGACCCCCGCCACCGAACCCGTGAGGCTGCGGATCAGCACGGGCGAGAGCTCCAGGGCGAGCACGATGGCGGGCAGCAGCGTGTAGCTGAATCCCGCGTAGCCGATGGCCGGCAGCCAGCCGAGCTTCACCGAGAAGAGGAGCGCCAGCACGATGCAGAGCCAGAAGTTCGGCAGTGAGATGAAGATCGAGGGACGCCACATAGAAGGCGAGCCGTGTCCGGACAGCGCCCCGGGGCGAGGCCGCCCGGGATGCCGAGCGCGCAGGAAAGGGCGAGCGCGAGGCCGATCGCGACCGCGGCGAGCTGCAGCGTCTTGGGCAGGGTCTCGCCGATCAGGTCGAGGACCTTGGCGCGCTCGCCCCGCGTCGCGTCGTTGAAACTCGCGCCGCCCGTCGCGGCGCCGTTGGCGGGGCGGACGAAGGACTGGCCGAGGTCGCCCCTGATCACGCGGCCCATGTAGCGCCCGAACTGCACGGGGATCCGGGTGGTCGCGCAGGCCCATGGTGGGGGATTGGCGATCTCGTCGATCAGGGGCCGGCGGCCGCCATGCCCCGCCCGCCCATGAGGCCGCACGGGGTTTCGACCCGCGGGCACGGCGATCCTGAGGCAGGGGCGAAGATCAGGAGCGAGACGAGGAAGACGATGACGACGCCCTGCGCGACGCGCCGGACCAGGAAGCCGAGGAGGACCATGCCGGGGCCCGGCCGTCAGGCGTAGGTCGCCGCGGAGGCATCCATCGAGCCGTCCGGATAGATGAACAGCCCCTCCATCCCCTTCTGCATGGCGTGGATCATCACGGAGGTGAAGAGCGACAGGGCCGGCACCTTGCTGGCGAGCAGCGGCATGGTGACGGTCTGCAGAACCGTCCTGCGCTCCTCCAGCGAGGGCGCGTTGCGCTCCTTGTCGAGCGCGGCGTCGATCTCCGGGTCGACGATGCCGCAGATGCGCTTGGACGAGGAATGGAAATGCGTGCGCACAGCAAGTAGGTCAGGGCTCGGGCGAGCCCGTCGACCAGCCGCAATCCACCATGTGGCCGGGGCCGCCGCCCGGCCGGTCGTAGAGCCGCTCGTTCCAGGCCGCCGGCTCCAGCACCGTGAGGGTGACGGGGAAGCCCTGCTCCTGCAGCATGGCGGTGATCACCTCGCCGTATTCCTTGGTCTTCGGGTAGAAACCCACCGAGGTGATGTATTCGAGCGGGCTGGCAGGCCTGGCCCCTCGGGGAACACCGCCTCGCGCCTGAACGGCTTTGGCAGGCGTCGGGATCGAAGGCGAGGATAGTTCGGCAGGTCGATTGTAGCCGAAACTTCACCGGCGAGACGTAGTTCGACGAGGCGTGCCCGGCCGCGCCGAGGATGTCGACGATCTGTGCGCGGTCGATGGCGTGGCAGGCCGCCATGCGCAGCTTCGGATCGTCGAAGGGCGGCTTCGAGCAGCGGAACCAGAGGTACTTGTTCTCGACCGAGACCACGCTCGAAATGTGGATGGCGGGGTTCTTCGCCAGCGTCGCCACCTGCTCGGGCTCGAGCCGCTCGACGATCGTGGCCTCGCCGTTGAGCAGCGACAGCATGCGCGTCGTCGCGTCGCCCACGAAGTTGAAGGCGATGCCGGGGATCCTGGGGGCACCCTTGAAGTAGGTCGCATTGGCGGCCAGCACCGTGGAATTGCCGCGCTGCTCGACGAAGCGGAACGGCCCCGTGCCGTTGAGGCGCTGCGTCAGGGGACCGGCCGGGCCGCCCGCGATGTCCCTGGCCGACATGATGGGCAGGAACGAGGCCAGGAAGACGAACAGGGTCGCGGGATAGCCGCCCTTGGACGTGTCGACGATCACGGTATGGTCGTCGGGGGTGGTGATCGTCAGCGTGTCGGTCGGTCCGGGGTACCATTGCGCCGGACGGTCGGGCCGCGCGCCATATTCGAAGGTGGCCTTGACGTCTTCGGCCGCTCCTTGAAAGGGCTTGCCGATTCGTTGGTAAACACGATTGCCGTTCGCGCCAGCTTTGATCTCGAGCCTGTGCGGCGTTCGCGAGCAGCTTCAGGCTCGTCGGCGGAGCTACGTAATTGGTCTGTGACCAGGGTCGTCGCAGCAGTACTATGGGCTGCTGTGCGGGTCAGGAAGCCCATCACGAAGCCCTCGACGTTCTTCTGCGACAGCGTGGTGTGGGCGGTCGGATCCCAATTGCCGGTGATGTTCTCGGCCGACAGGAAGACCATGGGCTTGGTGCCCTGGGCCAGGGCGGACGACACCAGGACGTCCGTTGTCTGAGCACGCAGAGATACGCCATCGGCTCCGCCCCCGCGGTTCGCGGCGATGGGATCGGAGGAAGGCTTCGGCGGCTGAAATCCGGCATGGCGGGGGTTTCCTTCGGAGATGTGCATCACACCAATCAGCAGAATGGTCTATAGAAAACCACAGGCAAGGCGCGTCCGTGTGCCCAGTCGGGCCCGGAACCCCGCCCCGCGGAGGTCGCACGCGCATCCGCTCCGGGCGGCGAAGCCAGCGGCCTGCGTCACCGGCAGCGCAGCACGTTGCCCATGTGAAGTGCAGGCCGTGACGGCGAGGGCGGCATACCGGGGTCTATTCGTTCATAAATATGATGGTGTTCGGCCACAAAAGGTACTTTCCGAACGCCGTTCAGCGTGCCTAGACTGTCTCTCGGGTCGTCCATGCGCGGCCCGCCGACCGCGGCACGGTGCGGGTCCTTCGGCGTCCCGCCGGATCCTGGATCGCCGCGGAGCCCAGGATCTTCGCCCGCTTCGGTGTGAGACCTCCGACCCCCCTCCCGCTGCTGCGCCACGCTCACCCCCGAACCCCCCCCTCGGTCAAGCGGCGGGTGCCAGTTTTCGCATCCGACCGACGCCTCTTCTGGCGCGGGTTCGATCGATCGACCCCGTCTTCAAGGGACAGTGACCTTTGACCGACCCCGCCTTCGCTTCGATCCCCGCCGCCGACCCCGTCTCGCTCTGCGCACGCGATCGCAGCTCGTGCCCGCACGGAGCTGGCGCCGACGCTGGCCTTAGCGCGGTCGGGTGCCTGTACGCCGGTTCGAGGGTTGGCGCACTCGCGCGACGCTCAGACCGGGCCGACGGCGATCCATGCGACCTCTGCAACGCCTTCACGCGCATCGACCGCGAGGCCGCACTGGGCCAGGGCTCGCACGACTCGCAGCGTCAACAGGCGCGCTGGTGCGGCGGCGCTGGGCGCTGTTCGCGGGTCGACGGCAGTCCCGGGGACGTCATCAAGGACATCTGTCTGGGTCCGGAGGGCTGGCTGTGCCGGTGCGCTTACGGCCAGGCCGCCGCCTCCTCGGAGGCGCCCTTCACGGAAGAGTCGCTGCCCGCGGTCGCTCACGGATGGACTGGGCCGCCGGCCTCGTCTTCCTGGGCCTCACCGCCACGCCGGAAATTTTCGGCTTGGAAGGCTCGCTGACCGACAGCCCGGCGAGCGGCATCACCCGCAATCCCTGGGACATGGCTCTCACGCCGGGCGGTTCCTCGGGCGGCGCCGCCGTGGCGGCGCTGGCCCGCGCCGGCGTCTTCCACCTCGGCACCGACGGCGGGGGCTCCATCCGCATCCCCTCGGCCTTCACGGGGGATCGTTGGAGACCTCAAGCCCGAGCTACGGCCCGTGGATGCGTGCCTCCGCCTATCCGGCGAGCCACCGTTGCGGCACCGTGGCGCATTTGCGGGTCCCATGGCCGGCGCGTCGCCGGACGCCCCGGGCGATGCTTCGGGCGGCCATGGCGGGCCGCGACACCCGCCGCCCGATTTGGCTGCATGGGACCGGGTCGTTTCTGCCGCCGCTGGGGACGACGGCCCGCGCTTTCGCGGGGGCCCGCATCGGCTATTGGTCGAAGCCGGCCTGCGGCCGCGTCGATCCCGAAATCGCGGCGAAGGTCGAGGCCGCGGTCGGCGACCTCGCCCGGCTCGGCGCCGTCGTGACGCCCGTCGACCTGCCGGGCGAGGACCTCCTCGGCCTGTTCAACATGCACTGGTTCGTGGGCGCCGCGACGCGGGTGGCCGGGCTGCCGGCGGAGGCGCGGCGGGCTCTCGATCCGGGCCTGAGGGAGATCGCTGCGGAAGGGGCGCGACACGGCGCCGTCGCCCTCAACGAGGCCATCGGCCGGCGGGCCGCCTTCGGCCGGGCCATGGATGCGCTCGCGGCGCGTTTCGACATCATCGTCTCGCCCGCCGCGGCCGTGCTGCCGTTCCCGGTCGGCCACGAGGTGCCGCCGGGGCAGCGGGCTCGCGCGCTGGATCGAATGGGCGGGCTTCTCCTTCCCGGTCAACCTGTCGCAGCAGCCGGCCGCGGTGGTGCCCTGCGGGCGTTCGCGGGCCGGGCTGCCGATCGGGCTGCAGATCGTGGCGGGGCGCGGCGAGGACAGCCGCGTGCTGGATTACGCGCAGGCCTTCGAGGCCGCGTTTCCGACCGTCTTCAATTAGGCCGGCCGCGGCCGGGGCCAGGGAGCACAGCATGGTGGACAGGCGATCGATCCTCCGCAACACGGTCTCGGCCGGTGCCGCCGGCATGGCGATGCTGAGCGGCTTCAACGGCAGGGCCGCCGCCGCCGAAGGGGCGGGGCCCATCCCGGTCGGCTCCGCGCTGCCCATGTCGGGTCTCGCGGCCGCCGACGGCATCGAATTCAAGAACGGGCTCGACCTCGCCGCCGCCGAGATCAACGCCGCGGGCGGCATTCTGGGGCGGCCCGTCGAGATCCACGTCGAGGATACGAAGGACAGGGGCGCCGATGCCGTGACGCAGGCCATGCAGCGCCTCGTCGACCGCTTCTCGGTGCCCGCCATCATCAACGGCTACAACGTCGGCACCAACATGGCCGAGATGGACGTCGCGGCCGACAACGACATCATCATGATGCACGCCAACACGCTCATCTCCCATAACGAAAAATTCAAGACCGATCCGGCGCGCTTCTACGGCTCTTTCCAGATCGACCCGCCGGAGTATTACTACGGCCCGGGCTGCCTCAACTTTCTCAACGGGCTGATCAAGGCCGGCACCTGGAAACCCGCCAACAGGAAGCTCGCCATCATTCCCTCGGGCGTCGAATATGCCATCGTCATCGCCAATGCCATCAAGGCCAAGGCGGCGGATTACGGCTTCGAGGTCGGCCTCTTCGAGACCGTGCCCTTCCCGACGACGCAATGGGGGCCGACGCTCGCCAAGCTGCGGCAGGACCCGCCGGCCGCGATCCTGGTGACGCATTTCCTGCCCCAGGACCTCGCGCAATTCATGATCCAGTTCACCCAGCAGCCGACCAAGAGCCTGATCTACATGCAATACGGGCCGTCGCTGCCGGCCTTCCGCGACATCGGCGGCCAGGCCGTCGACGGCGTGATCTATTCGACCGTGATCGGCTGCCTGCCGGACGCCTTCGCGGCCGATTTCCGCAAGAGCTACCGCGACAGGTTCGGCGCCAAGGCGGCCTATATCACGGGGTCGCAGACCTACGACGCCCTCTGGAAATGGGCCCTCGCCTCCGCCATCGCGGGCGGTCCCGGCAAGCCCTTCGACAAGGCCCAGGCCGGCAAGGTGGCGGCGGCGCTGAAGGGCCTCGTCTACCGCGGCGTCAATGGCACGCAGCGCACCGATCCCGCCGGCCAGTCCTCCTACTGCTACCCCACCCAGGTGAGCGACCCCTCGCTCGGCATTGCCGCATCAGTTCCTGCAGCACCAGGACTACAAGACCGACCCCCGGCTGATCGCCCCCGCGCTCTACGCCACCGACCCCTTCGTCATGCCGCCCTGGATGGGGTGAGGCCGGGACCGCCGCCATGGCCACCGACGCCCTCTTCACCTGCGACGGCGTGAGCCGGCACTGCGGCGCGCTGAAGGCGGTCGACGCCGTGTCGCTCGCGGTGCGGCCTGGCGAGATCCTGGGCATCGGGGGACCGAACGGGGCGGGCAAGACGACGCTGTTCGACGTCGTCACCGGCCTCACGCCGCCCACCGCGGGCCGGGTCGTCTTCGGCGACCGCGACATCACCGGCTGGGGCGCCGACCGCATCTGCCAGGCCGGCGTGGCGCGCACCTTCCAGCTCAATGCCGCCTTCGACGCCATGACGGTGCTCGAGAACGTCGAGGTGGCGGCGCATTTCGGCCGCGCCCGCCGCCGGCTGCCCGGCCTCCGGCTCGGCCGCGAGACCCGCGAGGCCGCCCGGGCGGCGCTGGATTTCGTCGGCCTCGGCCGCCAAGGCCCGCGCCGTCGTGGCCGGCCTGCCGGTGCTCGACCGCAAGCTGCTGATGATCGCCGGCGCGGTGGCGACGGCGCCCCGCATGGTCTTCCTCGACGAGCCGGTGGGCGGCCTCGCGGCCGACGAGATCGACACCGTCATGGCGCTCGTCGGCCGGTTGCGCGACGACGGCGTGACGATCGTGGTGATCGAGCACGTCATGCGCTTCCTGCTGCAGCTCTCGACGCGCGTCGTCATCATGCACCACGGCCAGATCATCTTCGAGGGACCGCCGGCCCGCGTGCCGAAGACCCCACCGTGGTGGAAACCTATCTCGGGGCCGGCGCCACGACCCGCCTCAGGCGATACTTCGCGGAGCGGCCCGCCATGGCTGAGGCGGTGCATCGACCTCGCCGGCGTCGTCGCCGGCTTTAAGGGCCCGCCCGTCCTCGACGGCGTGTCGCTCGCCGTGGGCGAGGGCGAGCTCGTCACCGTCGTGGGGCCGAACGGCCACGGCAAGACGACGCTGCTCAGGGCGATCTCGGGCCTCGTGCGGCTCCGGGCCGGGACGGTCCGCCTGGCGGGGCGGGACATCGGCAACCTGCCGCCCGACGTCGTCGCGGCGCGGGGCATCGCCCACGTGCCGCAGGGCGACCTGCTGTTCCCGCAGATGACCGTGGAGGAGAACCTCCTCATGGGCGCCTATGTCGAGCGCGACGCCGGCGTGGTGGCGGCCCGCCTCGACGAGGTCTTCACCCGCCTGCCGAAGCTCAAGGACCGCCGCCGGCAGACGGCCTCCACCCTGTCGGGCGGCGAGCGCCGCATGGCGGGCATCGGGCGCGGCCTGATGATGGGCGGCCGCGTGCTCCTCATCGACGAGCCGTCGCTCGGCCTCGCGCCGCTCGTCATCGAGGGCATCTACGACGCCATCGCGGCCCTCAAGGCCTCCGGGCGCTCGATCCTGCTCGTCGAGGAGAATCCGGCGCGGGTCACCGCCATCGCGGACCGCCTCCACCTGCTCGACAACGGCCGCTTCGTCTGGTCCGGCCCGCCGGCCGAGCTGATGGGGCGCGACGAGCTCCTCTCCACCTATCTCGGAGGCTGAGCCATGGATGCCAGCACCCTCGTGGCGATCGTGACGGCGGGCCTCACCAACGGCGCCCTCTACGCGCTCGCCACCATCGGGCTCGCGCTCGTCTGGGGCTCCATGGGCATGCTCAACATGGCGCACGGGGCCATGCTGGCGCTCGGCGGCTACGCGGCCTACACGGTCGTGACGGGCCTCGGCCTGCCCGCGCCGCTCGGCCTCCTCGGCGCCGTCGTGGTGGGCGGCTGCGCCGGCGCCCTGCTCTACGGGGCCGTGGTGCGCCAGCTGCTCGGCCAGGCGACCGCGACCTTCGAGACGAGCGTGCTCATCGCCACCGTGGGCGTCGGCATCGCGCTCGAGGAACGCCATCCTGAAGGTCTACGGCGGCCAGCCGCTGCGCCAGCCGGTCCTGGTGGAGGGCGTGGTCCTCGTCGGGCCGGCGGGCGTGCCGCTCCAGGACATCGGCATCGTGCTGGCATCCCTCGCCCTCATGGGGGCCGTCGCCTGGCTCCTCGCCCGCACCCGCATGGGCCGCGCCATCCGGGCCACGGCCCAGAACCGCGAGGCCGCGCAGCTCATGGGCGTTCCCACCCGGCGCGTCTACCTGCAGGTCCTGATCCTGTCGGGGATGCTCGCCGGCGTCTGCGGCGTGCTGGTCAGTTCCATCACCCAGCTCAGCCCGCCGCTCGGCGGCGATCCGATGCTGAAGGCCTTCGTCATGTGCGTGGTGGCGGGGCTCGGGAACCTGCCCGGCGCCGTGGCGTCGGCCTTCGGATTGGCGCTCGTCGAGGCCTTCGTCCAGTTCGCCGCGGGCGCGCGCTGGGGCTTTCCGGCGCTGCTCGGCATCGTCATCGTCGTCCTGATCTGGCGCCCCGCGGGCCTGTTTCGGCCGCGCGCAGGTGCGCCGGCTGTGAGGCCCGCCGTGCCGACGCCCCGCGACCCGCACCGGCGGCCCCTGCCCTGGGGCGACCTCGCCATGGCGCTCCTGGTGCTGGCGGCCCTGGCGGCGGTCCCGGCCCTGGTCGAGAGCCGCTACGTGCTCGGCCAGATCATCCTCACCCTGTTCCTCGCCACCGTGGCCACGCAGTGGAACCTGCTGTTCGGCTATTCGGGCGTCTTCTCGCTCGCCCAGATGGCGGTCTTCGGGCTCGGCGGCTACGCGACCGCGATGCTCTGCGTCTACCTCCACCTCGGGGTCTGGGCCGCGATCCCGCTCGGCGCCCTCGCGGCCGCCGCCATCAGCCTCGTGATCGGCCTCGCCTGCCTGCGCCTGACGGGCGTCTACGTGGCGCTGCTGACCCTGTGCATCGCACAGGCGCTCTACCTGCTCATCGTCACCGACACGGCCTGTTTCACCATGGTGGGCTCGGTCTGCCGGCAGTTCACCGGCGGGGCGGTGGGCTTCGCGCGGTTCGGCGATTTCGGGACGCGGGCCTGGCTGAAGGCCCGGTGGCTCGTCGGCAACTACGCCATCGTGGCGACGCTGTTCACCGTCGTCATGGCGGCCACATACGTGATCATCCGGAGCCCGATCGGCCTCGCCTTCCGGGCCCTCAAGGACAAGCCCGGCTATGCGGTGGCGCGCGGCGTCAACCGCTTCCAGGCCCAGCTGCTGGTCTTCGGCCTGTCGGCCTTCTTCACCGGCCTCGCGGGCGGCGTCTATGCGGCGCATTTCCAGGCCATCAGCCCGACCATCCTGTCCCTGTCGCAGCTGCTCTTCATCATCGCCGCGACAGTGGTGGGCGGCGTCGGCAGCTTCTGGGGCCCCTTCGTCGGCACCGTGATCCTGATGCTGGCCGACGAGGCCATGCGGGAGACGGGGGAATACCGCACGCTCGGCCTCGGCCTCATCATCGCGGCCGCCATCGTGCTGATGCCGAACGGCATCCTGGGCCGCCTCGGGGACCTGTCGGGCCGGCTCGGCGCGCTCCGGTCGAACCGGCTTCGCGGCCTGCGGAGCCGCCCGCCGACGGCCTCCCCCGGCTGGAGCCGGCAGGGCGAGGCCGAGTGACGCCGATGCCCACCCTTCCCGAGAGGCGCAGCCATGTATGACGTCATCATCCTCGGCGCAGGTTCCGCCGGCTGCGTGCTGGCGAACCGCCTCAGCGCCGATCCCGGGCGCCGGGTGCTGCTGCTGGAGGCCGGTCGCGCGGCGCCGCTCGCCTCGGACATCCCGTCCGACTGGGTGACCATGTTCAACACCGCCAGCGACTGGGGCTACCACACGGTGCCGCAGGCGGGGTGCCGCGGCCGGCGCATCTTCTGGCCGCGCGGCAGGATGGTGGGGGGCTCGGGCGCGCTCAATGCCATGATCTACATGCGCGGCCTGCCGTCGGACTACGACGGCTGGGCGCGGATGGGATGCCCCAACTGGTCCTGGGCCGACGTGCTGCCGGTTTTCAAGATGTCGGAGGACAACCAGCGGCTCGGCAACGACCCGCTGCACGGCACGGGGGGGCCACTCCACGTCGACGACCCGGCCCAGATCGACCGGGGCGAGCACCTGTGGCTCGCCGCCGCCCAGGCGGCCGGGCACAGGCTGGAACCGCGATTTCAACGGCCCTACCAGGAGGGCGCCGGCTTCTTCCAGTTCGTCATCAAGGGCGGCGAACGCTGGGGCACGTCCAAGGCCTACCTGCGCCCGGCGCTGCAGCGCCCCAACCTGACGCTGAAGACCGGCGTCCTCCTGACCCGCATCCTCGTCGAGCGGGGGCCGCGGGCCGTCGGCGTTCGAATACCTGGATCAGGGCCGGCCCGCCACCGCCCGCGCGGGCTCCGAGGTGGTGGCTGTGCGCGGGGGCGATCGGCTCCTGCCAGCTCCTGCTGCTGTCCGGCATCGGTCCCGCCGCCGAGCTCGGAAGGCGTCGGCGTCGAGCCCCTGCACGACCTCCCGGGCGTCGGCAAGGACCTGCAGGACCACATCAACATCCCGATCTCCTTCGCCGCCACCGAGGCGATCGGTCTCGGGGCGCTCACCGACGCGGATTGGGAGGCCTCCTTCCAGGACTGGCAGGGCACGCCGCGGACGGGCCTGCGCACCTCCGCCTGGGTGGCGGCGGGCGCCCACGTGACGAGCCGGCCCGACGTCGAGCCCGACCTCCAGCTCTACGGCGCCCTGAGCCCGCATCGCGACTACGCCCGCTTCCTCCACTCCGGCTCGGGCGTCACGCTGCACGCGACGCTGCAGCGGCCGTTGAGCCGCGGCGAGATCCGCCTGGCCTCGGCCGACCCCATCGAGGCGCCGATGATCGACCCGCGCTACTTCGCCAGCGATCCTTCCGGAACCGACCTCGCCACGCTGGTCGAGGGCGTGCGCATCAACCGCCGCATCGCGGCGCAATCGCCCCTGGCCGACATCCTGGCGGACGAGCTGCCGCCGAGCCGCGAATGCGGGACGGACGACGAGATCGCCCATTACGTCCGCGGCCATTGCACGACGCTCTACCACCCGTCGAGCACCTGCCGCATGGGGACCGACGCCGCGGCCGTGGTGGATCCCTCCACCATGAAGGTGCACGGCCTCGAGGGACTGAGGGTCGCCGATGCCTCCGTCATCCCCCGCATGGTGTCGAGCAACATCCAGGCGCCGACGATCATGATCGCCGAGCGGGCCGCCCGGATGATCCTGGACGGGGCGTGAGGGCCTCGGCAGAGGCCCGCGGGGAACGACGGCAGGATCGCGTGGCCGGGCCCGCGCGATCCCGCGAGGGGAGCACCACATGGCGACGGGCTGGAACTTCCACGAACTCTACCTCTGGCACGATACCGGCAATGCCGCGACCTTCTTCCCGCCCGGTCTGACGATCGAGCCCGGCGAACATGCCGAGAACGCCGCCACCAAGCGGCGCTTCCGCAACCTCATGGAGGTTTCGGGCCTGCTGGAGCGGCTGACCCTCCTGCCGTCCCTGCCCGTCGACGAGGACGACCTCGCGCTGTTCCACGCGCGGGACTACATCGCCCGCATCAAGGCGCTGAGCGCGGAGCGGGGCGGCGACGCGAGCCACCTCACGCCCTTCGGGCCCGGCTCCTTCGAGATCGCCAGGCTCGCGGTGGGGGGCACCGCGGCGGTGATCGACGCCGTGGTGTCGGGCCGCGTCAGGAACGGCTACGCGCTGGTGCGGCCGCCCGGACACCATGCCGAGCGCGACCGGGGCCTCGGCTTCTGCCTCTTCGGCAACATCCCCGTCGCGCTCATGAAGGCCCGCGCCCGCCACGGTCTCGGCCGCGTCGCCGTCGTCGACTGGGACGTGCACCACGGCAACGGCACGCAGGCGGCCTTCTACGACGATCCCGAGACGCTGACGATCTCGCTGCACCAGGACGGGCTCTTCCCGCCCGGTTCCGGCACCCTGGCGGAGCGCGGCGCCGGGAAGGGCACGGGCTTCAACGTCAACTGTCCCCTGCCGGCCGGTTGCGGCGCCGGGGCCTATCTGGCCGCCATGGAGCGCCTCGTCGTCCCGGCGCTGGAGCGTTTCCGGCCCGAGTTGATCGTAGTGGCCTCGGGCTTCGACGCCTCCGTGATGGACCCGCTGGGCCGCATGATGCTCCACAGCGAGGCCTATCGCGCCATGACGGGGCTGCTCATGCAGGCCGCCGACGCGCTCTGCGCCGGCCGCCTGGCCATGACCCACGAGGGCGGCTATTCGGCCAGCTACGTGCCCTATTGCGGGCTCGCCGTGATGGAGGCCCTGAGCGGCATCCGCACGCCGGTCGCGGATCCGTTCCTGGCCCATGTGGCGGATTATCCCGGCCAGGCGCTGGCGCCCCACCAGGAGGCGGCGATCGGGGCCGCGATCCGGGCCTGGGCGGGCGCGTGAGCGGCCGTCGGCCCTCGGGGGCGGCCGTGCGGCCGGCCGCCTCACACGTCGAAGAGTTCGCCGCGCCTTTCGGGCGTCACCACGGCGAAGCGATCGGGGTCGCCGTTGCGGAACAGGGCCAGGAAGACCTCGCCGAGGCGCCGGATCACGCGCGGCTTGTCGGGACCGTAGACGTCGACGATCTGCAGGATCGGGGCCGGCAGCGGATCGCTCAGCGGCAGGCGGACGAGGCCCGGACCGTCGGCCGTGGCGGGGTTGAAGGGCCGCATGTTGAGGATGGCGACGCACGAAGCCGGCCGCGACCGCGCTCCGCACCGTCTCGTAGATTCGCGAGCGGAAGCTCACGTCGGGTTTCACGCCGTGAAGATCGAAGAGGGACAGGAGATAGCCCACCGTCAGCGGCAGGTCGAGCAGCACCAGCGGCGAGGCGGCGAGGTCGGCGATCGACAGGAAGGACCGTCCCGCCAGGGGATGGTCGCTGGCCAGCAGCACATGCGCGGGGACCCGGCAGATCGGCGTCGTATGGGCATTGAAGCGCGGGCCGATGTCATAGGTCAGCGCGAGGTCGATGACGCCGCGGTTGAGCCAGTCGGCCAGCTGCGTCTGGTCGCCCTCGAACAGCGAGACCGCGACGGGGCCGGCCTTCGGCGGTGAAGCGCCTCAGGCCCTCCGTCATGAACAGCGGCCCGAAGGGTTCGAAAACAGCCGATCCGCAGGGATTGGAGGCCGGCCTGCAGCGTGCCGACCTGGCGCTGGAACTCCGTTTCGGCGACCAGGAGCTGGCGCCCCGCCGCCACGAAGCGCTCGCCGGCCGGCGTCAGCTGCACCCCGGTGGCCCGTCGCCGCTCGAAGATGCGGGCGCCGAGGCCGATCTCCGCGCCTTCGATCGCCGCCATGATCGAGGAGGCCGAGATGTGCATCTCCCGCGCCGCCGCCTGGATGGACCCGCGATCCGCCACGGTGCAGACGTAGCGGACTTGGCGGAGCGTCAGGTTCATGTCCATGCTGGCGCGATCCTCGCGGGCGCAGGGCGCCGAAGCCCCGCTCTGGCGGAAATCCGCCACCGCCGCAAGGGCGGCACCGACGCGGCCCGGCCCGCGCCGCGGCGTGCCATCCCCATCTCGTGCCTGGACGCCCCATGACCCACGCCCCATCGCCGACCGCCGCCGACCCGCATCCGCTCGCCCCCCTCACCGGGAGCGAGATCGAGGCCGCCGCCGCGGCCGTCCGCGCCGCCCATGACCTCGGGCCGGGCATGCGCTTCGAGACGATCGTCTTGGAGGAGCGGATGGACGCACGCCGGAGCCGACCGCGGCCTTCGTGGCGGCCTACGGACGTGGCGTACGGGCGCCTCTGTTCGAGGCCCATCCGTGGGCGGTTGGCGGACTCGGGCACCGGGGACGGTTCACTGTCCCTGGGTTGCCGCGGCCCGGCTGCAGGCCGCGCATCGCGCCCGACGAATTCCTGATCGCCGAGGCGCTGACCCTGGATGACCCGCGGTTCCTGGCCGCGCTCGAGCGGCGGGGGATCCGGGATTCCGCGCTCGTCTGCTGCGATCCCTGGTCCTGCGGCGTCTTCGACCGGCCGGACGAGGTCGGACGGCGGCTCGTGCTGGTCCTGGTCTGGGTGCGGGCCACGCCGCGCGACAACCAGTTCGCCCATCCGGTCGAAGGCCTGAGCGCCCTCGTCGACATCGACCGCGGCGAGGTCGTCCGGGTCGACGACGATCCCGCGGCCGGTCCGGTGCCGATGGCGCCCCACAATTACGCGGCCGAGTTCCAGGCGCGCTGGCGCGAGGGGCTGAAACCCATCGAGGTCGTGCAGCCCGAGGGCCCGAGCTTTTCCGTGGAGGGCTGGAGCGTGTCCTGGTGCGGCTGGCGCTTCCGGGTCGGCTTCACGCCGCGCGGAAGGCCTGGTGCTGCACGACGTGACGATCCGCGACGGCGACCGCGACCGTTCGGTGCTGCGCCGCGCCGCCCTGGCCGAGATGGTCGTGCCCTACGGCAGCGCCGCATGGCGTGCACGTGCGCAAGAACGCCTTCGACTGCGGCGACTACGGCATCGGCATCCTGGCCAACAGTCTGGAGCTCGGATGCGACTGCCTCGGCGCCATCCATTATTTCGACGTCGCCCTGAATCGCACCGACGGCACCGCCTTCACGATCAAGAACGCCGTCTGCATGCACGAAGAGGATACGGGGATCCTGTGGAAGCACACGGATTTTCGCACCGGCATGGTGGATGTGCGCCGCGGCCGCCGCCTCGTCGTCTCCTTCATCACGACGGTCGGCAATTACGAATACGGCTTCTTCTGGAACCTGCATCTCGACGGCATCGACCTCGACGTCAAGCTCACCGGCATCATCAACACGGCGGGCCTGTTGCCGGACGGCTCGGTCGGGCGTGGCACGCTGGTGGCGCCGGGCGTCGTCGGCCACATCCACCAGCATATTTTCAGCGTCCGGCTCGACATGGCGGTGGATGGCCGCGACAATTGCGTGATCGAGACCGACACGGTGGCGGACCCGCCCGGGCCCGACAACCCGTGGAACAATGCCCTGCGCCTCGTCTCCACCCCGCTCGCGACGGAACGCGCGGCGTGCCGCAACGTCGATGCCGCGCGGCTCCGCTCCTGGGCGATCGTCAACCGCGGCGTCACGACGGCGCTCGGCCATCATCCGGCCTATCGGCTCGTGCCGCACGGCGCCGTGCGGACCTTCCCGAATCCGGGCTCGCAGGTCGGGACCCGCGCCGGCTTCGCGGCGCACGACCTCTGGGTGACGCCCACCCTGGCCGAGGAACGCTGGCCGGCCGGCGACTACGTGAGCCAGAGCGGGCCCGGCGAGGGCCTGCCGCGCTTCACCGCGCAGGATCGCTCGATCCTGGACCGGCCCATCACGGTCTGGCACACGTTCGGGCACCACCATGTGGTCCGGCCGGAAGACTTTCCCGTGCAGCCCGTGGTCCATTGCGGCTTCACGCTGAGCCCCTCCGGCTTTTTCGACCGCAATCCGACGCTCGACGTTCCACCGGCGGCGTCGCGCCACAGCTGCCGCGTCGGGGCCGCGGACCGCACGGGCCTGGCGCCAGAGACCTGAAGCGAGCCTGGACTTCCACGCTCCGATATTCGCGAAGAAGGTTGGCGGGCGCTGCAGGGAAAAGGGGGCGCTCGGTGGGGCGAGGACGCTGCAGCGGCGCCCGCCGCTGAACTCACG